>PVKC010035688.1:0-13405 GCA_004027635.1 Crocidura indochinensis | reverse complement strand
TGTCCTTATTCCAATACCATGTTGTTTTGATAACTATTGCTTTGTAGTAAAGTTTGAAATTGGGGAAAGTAATTCCTCCCATGTTGTTTTTCCCAATGATTGCTTTTGCTATTCTAGGGTGTTTATTGTTCCAAATGAATTTCAAAAGTGCCTGATCCACTTCTTTGAAGAATGTCATGGGAATCTTTAGAGAGATTGCATTAAATCTGTATAATGCCTTGGGTAGTATTGCCATCTTGATGATGTTAATCCTGCCAATCCATGAGCAGGGTATGTGTTTCCATTTCCATGTATCCTCTCTTATTTCCTGGAGAAGAGTTTTATAGTTTTCTTTGAATAGGTCCTTCACATTTTTAGTCAATTTGATTCCAAGTTATTTGAGTTTGTGTGGCACTATTGTGAATGGGGTTGTTTTCTTAATGTCCATTTCTTCCTTATTACTATTGGTGTATAGAAAGTTACCATGTCATATGCAGACAATGGGAGCTTGACTTCTTCCTATGCTATCTGGATTCCCTTGATATCCTTTTCTTGTCTAATAGTTATAGCAAGTACTTCCAGTACTATGTTGAATAGGAGTGGTGAGAGGACAGCCCTTCTTGTACAAAAATTTAGAGGAAAGGCTTTTAGTTTTTCTCAATTGAGGATGTCGTAGATGGTCTTAACTATAGTGAGAAAGGTTCCATCCATTCCCATCTTGATGATAATTTTGATCAAGAATGACTATGGGAACTTATCAAATGCTTTCTCTGCATCTATTGATATGATTATATGATTTTTATTTTTCTTGTTGTTGATAGATTTATGGATGTTAAACCATCCTTGCATTCCTGGGATGAAACCCACTTATTGTAGTGAATGAACTTCTTGATGAGGAAATGAATTCTATTTGACAGGATTTTGTTCAGGGTCTTTGTATCTGTGTTCATCAAGGATATTGGTATATATTTATTTGGCAGCATCTCTGTCTTCTTTTGGTATTAAGGTGATGTTGGCAATATAAAAACTGTTTGGAAGTGTTCCTGATTTTTCAATTTTGTGAAAGAGTATGGCTAGGATTGGTAGTAGTTTCTCTTGAAAGATTTGAAAGAATTCATTAGTGAATATATTTGGGCCTGGGCTTTTGTTTATGGACAGATATTAGATTACATTTTAATTTTCTCAATAGTGCTGAGGATTTTCAGATATGCTATATCCTCCTTATTCAACAGTGGAGGCCAAGAATTTATCCATTTCATTAAGGTTCTCATGTTTAGTAATGTAGTGTTTCTCAAAGTAATCTCTCATTACCCTTTGAATCTCTGCAATATCTGTATTGATCTCCCTCGTATCATTTCTAATATGGGTTATCAATTTTCTTTCTCTTTTTCTTTGTGAGGTTTGCTAATGGTCTATCAATTCTGTTCATTTTTTCAAAAAACCAACTTCTATTTTTGTTGATCTTTTGGATTGATTTTTGGGTTTCCACTTCATTGATTTCTGCTTTCAGCTTTGTTATTTTCTTCTGTCTCCCTATTAATTTTGTCTTTGTTGATCATTTTCTAATTTTAATAAGCTGTGTTGTTAAGCTGTTCAGATATGCCCCTTCTTCCTTACTGATGTGTGCTTACAAAATTTCCTCTCAGGACCACTTTTGCTGTGTCTCATAGGTTCTGATATTTTGTGTCTTCATTGTCATTTATTTCCAGGAAAGTTTTGATTTCCTCTTTGATTTCAATCTCCGTTGATCAGTAGTAGGCTGTTTAATTTCCAGTTGTTAAAGTTTTTCTACTGTGTCCCTTTGTAATTCACATCTAATTTTAGATTTTTATGGAGGTATGTTTTATATGCCAGAACGTAGTCTATATTGGGCAATGACCATGTACATTGGTGAAGAATTCTTATTTTCTAGGTCCTATATATATATATCTACTATATATAAATAGTATATATATATACTAGTATATATATATAGTATATATATATATAGTATATATAGTATATATATATAGTATATATATAGTATATATATAGTATATATATATATAGTATATATATATATATATATATATACTAGACCTCTTTCTTCCATTTCTCATTTTGATGCTAGTATAGTTTTGTTGGGTTTTAGTCTTGTTGACCTAACAAGTCTTGACAGGACCATGTTGAGGTCTCTCACAATTATTGTGTTATTATTGATGTCCTATTTGATATATGCCAATAATTTTATTAGATAATTTATTAGTCTTTCATTGTGTGTTTATATATTTAGTAGTGTGATGTTTTTCCCTGTTGAACATATCCTTTGATTAGTATGATGTTTCCATCATTGTCCCTAACTACTTTTCTGAGTCTAAAGTTTCTGTCATCAGATATTAATATGGCCACCCAAGCTTTTTGAAGTGTGCCGTTTGCACAAAATTCTTCAAAGAAGTGGAGCAAACTTTTTTGAAATTTTTTGGGACAATAATGACCCTCGAATTTCTAAAGCAATCCTTGGGAAAAGGACTATGAGAGACATTACTTTCCCCAACTTTAAACTGTATTACAAAGCAATATTTATCAAAACAGCATGCTATTGAAATAAAGACCCTCAGATCTGTTGAATAGGTTTGAGAACTCAGAGAATGCTCCTCAGAATTTAATAACCTAATTTTTGATAAAGGAGCAAGAAATCTTAAACAGAGCAAGGATAACAATTTCAGCAAATGATGTCGGCACAACTGGTTAGGCACTTTCAAAAAAGTGAAATTAGACTCCCAGCTAACATCATATACTATGGTAAAATTCAAATGGATTAAAGATATTTATATCAGACCTGAAATCATAAGGTATATAGAACAATACATAGGTAAAATACTCCATAACATGAGACTAAAGGCATCTTTAAGGAGGAAACTGCACTCTCCAATCAAGTGAAAACAGAGATAAATAGATGGGAATATATTAAGCTAAGAAGCTTCTGCACCTCAGAGAAAACAGTGCCCAGTATACAAGAGCTACCCACTGAGTGTGAGAAACTATTCATTTAATACCCATCAGATAAGGGGCTAATATCCAAAATATACAAATCATAGGCAGAATTTATAAGAAAAAAGACATCTAACTCCATAAAAAAATGGGGAGAAGAAATGGACAGACTCAGACAAAAAAGAAATATAAATTGCCAAAGGCGCATGAAAAAAAATTCTCCACTTCACTAATCATCAGGGAGATGCAAATCAAAAGAACTATGAGGAATAATCTCACACCATAGATATTGCACACATCCCAAAAAAATGGGAACAAGCGGTGCTGGTGGGGATGTGGAGGGAATGAAACTCTTATCCTCTGCTGATGAGAACGCCATACAGTCCAACCTTTATGGAAAACGATATGGAAATTCTTCCTAAAACTGAAAATTTGGTTCTCATACAATTCAGCTATACTACTCCCAGAGATTTCCCATAGGAACACAGAAATACATTACAAAAATCTCCTCACACCTATATTCATTGCACTGTTTACAATAGCCAGACTCTGGATGCCCTTCAATAGATGAATGGCTAAAGAAACTGTGGTATATGTACACAATGGAATATTATGCAGCAGTCAGGAGTGATGAAGTCGTGAAAATTTCCTATGTACATGGAATATATTATGCTGAGTGAAAAAAGTCAGAAGGAGAGAGATAGATGCAGAATAGTCTCACTCATCTACGGGTTTTAAGAAAAATAAAAGACATTCTTGCAATAATTTTCAGAGGCAAAAGAGAGGAGGGTTGGAATTCCAGCTCACGATATGAAGCTCACCACAAAGATTTATGTATGCAGTTAGAAAAATAACTACATTGAGAACTATCCTAACAATGTGTATGAATGGGGGAAGTACAAGTCTGTCTAGAGTGCAAGAGGCTTAGATTTCAGAATCTCAAATATTGATCATTCACCCCTGAACCTAGATTTTTCTCTATGAAAATAGAACTAGTTTCTACACAAGCACCAAAAATCAGACTTCTATCAGGGAATGTACTACTGCCCCCCTACTCCAGAATAGATTCATATGACACCCTGATGACATGGTAACTGCAACAACCTATTTTCAGGGCAGATTCTTTGCATTTTTATCTAATGCTGAGATGAAACTAGAAGACTTTCTGTGTCACCCTTATTTTGACATAGGATCTGTACATAAACCAGGATCTTTAACTACAAAAACTTGACAGTAAAACCATGATTGTGAAGAGCTTTTACTGGAAACACAAAGAAAGACTTTGAGTTAGACAACTTAGTATGCCTAAAGCCTTGAGTTGGTTGTATATTTTCTTATAAGCTGATGCTGACATTAAAACATAACAATTGAGAACAAATATTGTGCCTGAAATACTAAAAATCTTTAGGGAAAGTAGAACTTGCTTGAAAAGTACTTTCTTTTTCATTAGAGTAAAAAAGATGTTGCTATTATGATGAAATCATGATACAGTTAATGATAGAGTTAATAGGACCAGATTTATATATCCATTATTTATTTCTAGATATAATTTTTTATCAAAGAAAATTGGAGCTTAAGATATCATGAGTAAAATGGAAGTTTCCCAGTGAAATTCTAGAGAAACTTCAGATTTATTGTCAACTAATAAATTGCTAAAACAGCAGTTACTATATTATTTGTTCAATAACCTCATTTATTAATTCTCTTTTCCTCCAACTTGTCCTGCCACAAGTTCAGAATAATGCGGCCAGAGGTAGCTCTTAGTCACAGTGTCATGTTAGCACAAAGGGGAAATTCTCCAAATTTAAAATCTTAGGCAGTATTACCCTAGCTTTAGATGGGGACTCTTACCACAATTTTCATTCTCAAACTGCTCTCTCAGGACATTTTGTTTAAAACTGGTCATACCAGTATTCAGAAGTTAACATTTTTAATCAATGTAGAAATACTTTCCATTGTGGTATGGTTAAATACCCAGAATCTGAAACAGGGCCTATTAAATAATTAATAATTATAAGTAAATTAAAGTTTATGAAATGAATAGGTGGTTCAATGATAATTAGACTGCTTTGGGAAGCTAAATTGTTGTCAAGAAAAGTCTATTACAAGTGGCTAACCAGTTCTGCCAGCACCACTTGTTGAAGAGGTTTTCCCTGCTCCACTTAGAATTTCGTGCTCCTTTGTCAAAAATTAGGTGACTGTATGTCTGGGGAACATTGTCTGAAAACTCAAGCCTATTCTACTGAGCTGAGGGTCTGTCTTATTCCAATTCCATGCTGTTTTGATAAATATTATTTTGTAGTAGAGTTTAAAGTTGGGGAAAGTAATGCCTCCCATACTCCTTTTCCCTAGGAGTACTTTAGCTATTCGAGGGTGTTTATTGTTCCAGATGGACTTCATAAGTATTTGATCCACTTCTTTGAAGAATGTCATGGGTACTTTTAAGGGGATAGCATTAAATCTGTATAATGCTTTGGAGAGTATTGCCATTTTAATGATGTTAATCCTGACAATCCATGAGCAGGGCATGAGTGTCCATTTCTGTGTGTCCGCTCTTATTTCTTGGAGCAAGGCTTTATAGTTTTCTTTGTATAGGTTCTTCACGTCTTTGTCAAGTTGACTCCAAGATATTTGAGTTTGTGTGGCACTAATGAAATGGGATTGCCTTCTTGACTTCCATCTCTTCCCTATCATTATTGGTGTATCAAAAGGCCATTGATTTCTGTGTGTTAATTTTGTAGCCTGCCACCTTGCTATATGAGGCTATTGTTCCTAGAAGCTCTTTGGTAGAATCTTTAGGGTTTTCTAAGTAGAGTATCATGTCATCTGAAAACAGTGAGAGCTTTCCTATATGGATTCCCTTGATATCTTTTTCTTGCCTGATCACTATAGCAAGCACTTCTAGTACTATGTTGAAGAGGAGTGGTGAGAGTGACAGCCTTGTCTTGTACCAGAATTTAGAGGAAATGCTTTTAGTTTTTTCCATTGAGGATACTATTTGCGATTGGCTTGTGGTAAATGGCTTTAACTAGGTTGATAAAGGTTCTTTCCATTCCCATCTTGCTGAGAGTTTTGATCAACAATGTGTGTTGGACCTTATCAAGTGCTTTCTCTGCATCTATTGATATGATCATGTGATTTTTATTTTTCTTCTTGTTGATGTTGTGTATGATGTTGATAGATTTATGGATGTTAAACCATCCTTGCATTCCTGGAATGAAACCTACTTGGTCGTAGTGTATGATCTTCTTGATGATGTTTGGATCCTATTTGCCAGGATTTTGTTGAAGATCTTTGCATCTGCATTCATCAGGGATATTGGTCTGTAATTTGTAAATTTTTTTCACAGCATTTCTGTCTGGTTTTGGTATCAAGCATCATAAAAGATTTTTGGGAGTTTTCCCATTTTTACAAAATCATGGAAGAGCCTGGCTAGGATTGGTAGTAGCTCCTCTTGAAAGATTTGAAAGAATTCATTAGTAAATCCATCTGGACCTGGGCTTTTCTTTTGGGGCAGATGTTTGATTACAGTTTTAATTTCCTCAATAGTGATGGGGGTGTTTAGATATGCTACATCCTCCTTACTTAACTGTGGAAGGTTATAAGTGTCCAAGATTTTTTCCATTTCTTCTAGGTTCTCATGTTTAGTAGCATAAAGTTTCTCAAAGTATTCTCTGATTACCCTTTGGATCTCTGCAGTATCTGTCAATATCTCCCCCTTTTCATTTCTAATATGGGTTATCAGGTTTCTCTTTCTCTTTCTTTGTGAGTTTTGCCAATGGTTTATCAATCTTGTGTATTTTTTCAAAGAACCAACTCCT
Organism: Crocidura indochinensis; assembly: GCA_004027635.1. NCBI lineage: Eukaryota > Metazoa > Chordata > Mammalia > Eulipotyphla > Soricidae > Crocidura > Crocidura indochinensis. The sequence goes on along the minus strand of PVKC010035688.1, from coordinate 6,635 downwards.
GTTTCATTGATCTTTCATATTGTTTTTTTGTTTTCCCACTTCATTGATTTCTACTTTTAGTTTTGTTATTTCCTTCTTTCTCCCTATTTTTTGGTCATCTTCTAATTTTATGAGCTGTGTGATTATGTTATTCAGGTATGCCCCTTCTTCTTCCTGATGTGTGCTTGTAAAGCTATAAATTTTCCTTTCAGGACCACTTTTGCTGTGTCCCATAGGTTCTGGTAGTTTGTGTCTTCATTATCATTTGTTTCCAGGAAAGTTTTGATTTCCTCTTTGATTTCATCTTGGACTCACTGGTTGTTCAGTAGCAGGCTGTTTAATTTCCAATTGTTAGTTTTTCTTCTGTGTGGCTTTGTAGTTCACATCTAATTTCAGAGCCTTGTGGTCAGCAAATGTAGCCTGCAAGATTTTTATCCTCTTTATTTTATGAGCGTATGTTTTATGTAATTGAAAGATAAGTTATCAATTAAAAGGAAGATTATAACTATAGTTCTGAGGAAGTAATGGATTTTGCCTCTAATTCAAATGAACTTAGCCCCATACCCTGAAGCATTGCCTAGTCAACTTTAACTTGGTACTACAGGGCCCAAGTAGGCCTTATTCTAGCGACTTCATATCTCTTTGAAATGTCAGCCTGTTTGCAAAAAAACAGCAACACTAGCAAGAAGTAAGTCCTCAATGTAGTTGAATTTTTTCAGTCAGAATTGTTGATATAATATATGCAGCTGATCAGGTTTTGGTTCCTCAGAACATGTATTCTCCCTGAAACCTCCAGAAATAATCTTTGAAGTCAGAGCCAGGAGTATGACTGCTCCCAGAATGACTGCTGGGTGTAGTCACAAAAGCAAAAAAAAAATTGAATTAAAAAAATTAAGTGTAGCTGAATTTTGAGTAAAAAGGGAGAAGAATATAAGTGTGCTTTGAAATATATAGCTGAATTTCTGGTCAAAGCACTTAACTTGAAAACTGATAATTCAAAATGAATTAAGGCCTTACTATTAGAAATGAACCCATAAATCAGATTGAGGATAATTTAGGTAGAATCTTTCATGACATTGAATCTAATACATGATATCTTCACTGATACAATGTCACTGTCTAAAATAATGAATACAAAATAAACAAATGTGTTTACCTCAAAGTAGGAAGCTTTTGTATCACAGAAGGAATGATAACAGAGAGCAAATATAATGAGAAAAAATATTTACCCACCACTCATCTGAAATGGGGTTAATGGTTAATTTATTTTATAAATTGTAAATCAGATATAATATTGAACAATAAATAAAATCAACCCCAGGCAAAAAATGGGGAGAAGAGCTGAATAAATAGTTCCTCAATGAAGACCTATGGATGGTCAATATATATTTGAAAACTTGCTCTGCATCACTGTTGTCAAAAATTACAAACCACAAAGCCATCCATTTATTTTTCCCTCTCTTTTCACTGTTAATATTCACTCTGACATTAGAATTCCAGTTCTGGTTATTGTTAGGTTTTATCTGTTCATTTATATGGCACATAAAGATAACTTGCTTGTCTTTCTTGCTGATTCTGCTTTGTTTTTTCCTGTCCTGTAAATTTTATCCAGGTGTTCCAGGTACATTACTTTCTGTTTTCAATATCTCACTTGATACATATTCCTGACTCTGCTTTACATATTCATGGTCCTTCCTTTGCTGTCCATAGAATAAGAAGCTTCATGAGAGAGCTTAACCGTTTCTTCTTAATCATTAAAATGTCCAGAAATATATCAATTTACATATTCTTTTCTGAAAGTTAAATTTTTGTAATCCTTCTAGTCATACTATGTCTTTGTTTGTTTGTTTTGGGCCACACCCAGTGACACTCAGGAATTACTCCTGGCTATGCACCCAGAAATCATTCATGGCTTGGGTGACAATATGGGATCCAGGGGTATTGAACAAAGGTCAGTCCTAAGTTAGTATGTGCAAGGCAAACACACTACCACTTGTGCCATCACTCTGGTCCCATCCAGTCTATGTCTTTTAATCCATAAATGAAGTAAACTGAGGCTTATAAAAATGATCAATATATATGCATTTATGTGTTGCTTTCTATTTTCTGGGCATTTTTCTTTTATTTTCACTTTTTGCATTTTAATAACTATCCATTTTTGTGACTGTCCATTCTAATAAATATATCTTATGTTTTTATCTAGAATGTATTTTCTATTTGTAAAGATAAAGTATGCACAATATGATGTAGAATATTACTTCAATCTTAAATCCTTATATTCTTTTTATTGGGGGAAGAGCAAAAATGTAGCCCCCCTCGACCGCAAATTATGCAGTCGAGTTTCCCACACTTGGGAAATCACAGGGGTCAGCACATCCAGAGTGCAATGGATAAGCCTCATCCTGGGGAAACCACCTTCATGATCGTGGTATCTCCCCTGCCATGTAAGTATAAATCCTGATGCTCTTTTGTACATATATAACTTCTATTATTTAAGTGTTTAATTTATAATAGTATATAAATTGCAAAAGAATGTATCACTGTTATTAATAGATTAATTAAACAAATTTTAATATTTATAATTATGCATGATAAAATTCACATATATTTAAAAATACACTATATCTTATATATTTTTCACATATACAGTGTGTTGCATATCTGTTAAATATTTATAACTCTCATAAATAGTATGTGTTTCAAATGTACAGATATTTTCACCTAATGAAAAGTATATTGAAAAAGATAAAACATAGATTTCCATAAAATATTTGTATTTTTCTTATAATCACAAATGTCTACATTACATGCTTATTAATATTAACATTCAACTTTTGGTCTCTTTCACTTTTTAAAATTCATTTCTTGTTCAGAGTTAGAAAAAGTTAAATTCTAAATTTATACATTATGAGTTATATAGTGTGCAATTAATTAATCAAGAACTATCAGCTTAGTGCATTTTGTTTGATTTCTTAGTTTGATTAATTTTTATTTATCACATATCTCTATCAACAATAATTTTTAAAGAACTGTCATAGCTAAAAAGCAAGAAATTCAATTGAATAAGGTTGAAAATTTAAAAAAATGTGCATTCATCTACATGTGTATATTTGTCATACTCTATCTTTGCAGCATTTGTACTCTATTTTTTAGAACCAGATGCATTAAAAAATATAGTCTCTTTATTAATGAACTTAGTTTAGCAGGTATTAGATTTCAGAAAACTCATAGTATCAACATAGTATCAATTCATAGTATCAACTCAGTTGCATTCAACTGTTCTAATTATGCAAAAATATTTTGGTCTTGTAAAAAAAACAAATGCATATTTAAACAAAACTAAGTATACAAATAAATCTTCTGAGTGTGTTTATGTTATAAATTCATACCTCAGTGATACAACTCAGTGATCTATGAATGCTGTGTTCATAAAGCCATATTTTATAATTTTTTTCTCTTAGGGAAATTGTAGATGTTTCATATATTTTCTTTTGAAGTTACTATACTTTTAGTGTAGAATTGGAATTTGCCCAATTACTCATTTCTATTTTTACATGTATTTCTATACTTTGTTGTATCCATCTTTGTATAATTTTACATTTTTGAAACTTCTATGTACAATTATTTTTATTTCTGTACTTTTGTGCTTTTGTAGTCTAAGAATAGTTTCCTTGTATTCTAATGTTATAACATTTTAAGTCTTCTTTAAATATTTATTTCTCACTAATGACCTATTCTTGTGTGGTTTTAGGAGTACGAAAAGGAATATAAATAATAAACTGCTCAATTTTCAGAAACTCACAGTAAGATCCCACAACATTCAAAGAATAAAAAATAATCATCTATTAATGGTGTTCCCAGGTTTCTTTCCTCCTAAGGCATCTGCTAATAACACTGAAATAAAAACAATCTTTGGACCCCAGCAAGAGTAAAAGATTTGAAGTTTTATTATTTGACAGGGCCGGGCCGTGGCGCTGGAGGTAAGGTGCCTGCCTTGCCTGCGCTAACATAGGACGGACTGCGGTTTATTTCCCCGGTTCCCCATAAGGTCCCCCGTGCCTGCCAGGAGCGACTTCTGAGGGAATAGCCAGGAGTAACCCCTGAGCGTCACCGGGTGTGGCCCAAAAAAACCAAAAAAAAAAAAAAAACTAAAAAAAAAAAATTTGTGTCTAGGCAATGTAACTTTATGGGCAGTAGGTTGAGAAAATATGCATATTTACTTCTCTCTTATTACTTCAGTTTTTAAATTTTCAACAGCCTATATGCATAGTGCCTATATGAATAGTTTATTTTAAAGATTAAAGTAAAATTAACACATATTGACATCTTTTACAATCAATAGTGATATAGAGTATGTTCTCCGAGAATCTATTTTAAATGCCATTGCCTGAACTTAAAATGGATTTAATGCTTCATATTTAAGATTTAAAATCATAAACTTTTGAAAACAGTACTTTGAAGATCAACCATTGAGATCAATTTTTGGTGATGATATTTAAACATATGTATGTGCGTGTGCATGTGCGCGCGCACGCGCGCGTGTGTGTGTGTGTGTGTGTGTGTGTCTGTGTGCATTTTTGTGCAAACCCAGTGGCACTCTTGGGTTACTCCTGGCTCTGGTTACTCAGAAATCACTCCTGGCAGGCTCAGAAATGCTAGGGATCAAACTGGGGTCAGTCACAGGTTGGCAGCTTGCAAGGCAAATGTTATGCCACTGTGGTGTGATCCACCCACAGATATTTAAATTTTTGTAAATGAAAGTACATCAAAAGCATACATAACTATAGAGAAACAAGGTCATCCAAAGTGACTTCTGCTCCTTTATGAGCGAAGACATCAGCTACCAGAAACCCACTCCTTTAACTGCCATAGGATGGCAGTTGGCTTTATATATATATATATTTTTTTTATATATATATTTTATATACATATATTTTTATATATATATTTTATATATATATATATATATATAAAGCCTTGGTTTGAAGTTCTGGTGGGGCTAGGAGATTCTGTTGCCACTGCCCTGCTGGGCTGCTCCTGCTGGAGGGTTTCTGCCAAACTGCTGGAGAAACTCAGTATTGCATTACATGCTTTTGTCTTAAGAACGTAAAATTTCTACATTTTAGAATAATGTGCACTTCCTTATTCTGTTGTAGAATTATTTGCAGTGGCCATAAAATAAAAACAACTTAAGTATCCATGGAAATATGCATTGACTCTTCAATGTGATATATATGCACAAAGAATATAATTTCATTATAAAATATCAATGTTAGAAATATTGCAATTTATAATTATGATTCTTTTGTTTTTATGCCAAGGAAATGATTAATCAAAAATACCAGGTATGTCACTTACTTGCAGAATGTAATGAAAGGGGTAAGCAAAACAAAATTTAAACTAAACCAGAATAGTTTTGTTATCAAAGTAAAAAAAAAAAAAAGCTTTTCTTCTTTACCATGTGTAAGAGACATCCATATTTTCCTTTATTTCAATATTTTATTATCTGCAATTTTGGGTATAAAATCCAGGACTTGAATGAGGCAAAGTAAAATGTATATGAATTTTAAGACTTTAAAAAATAAAGATTACATATAGAATTTCTCCAAGAATAGTACAGATATTGCAGAGAAAGTGTTGATATGCACTTGTAAAAATCACTTTTTGCTTTTTCCTTTCACCTTTTCTGAGTTAATTAACAAAAATACATTAACCTTGACCTTCAGGTGATTTATTTCATCGCCTCCCCAAGTTTTTATTTATTTATCTATTTGTTTGTTTTTGGTTTTGGGGTGAAACCCGGTTGTGTTCAGGGGTTACTCTCGAATCTGTACTCAGAAATTCCTCTTGGCAGGAGGCCTGGGGGGATCATATGGGAACCTGGGATTCGATGGTCCATCCTGGATAAGCTGTGTGCAAAGCAAAATGCCCTACTGCTGTGCTATCTCTCCAGTCCTGATTTATGTTAAATTCTGACTAGTAAAAATGACAGGAAAATCAGTAGAAGCTTGACTGGCTCATTAAAATACAAAAGGTTGTTCAATATAATCCCTGGTAAAATGCACTCCCACACCATTTTTTCTAATTTCTTGTGTTCAGCAGTCATCAACTCCCAGAACCCACCAAAAAAGAGACCCAGAGTAACTCCACATTTTGGAGCTTGAATAGGGACTTGAAAACTTCAAAACATTGTGGGACAACAAATTTCTCAGGGTAGTAAATAACAAAATCATTAACACCAGTCAGTTCCTTTTGTTACACTAAATATGCTCTTCCCTCAACTGGAGTTTCTTTAAATATAATTTTTATTTTAATCATATTGGTTTACATATTGTTGACAATCATATTTTAGGTACAAATTAACATAAAATCATGGGACCTCCCATCACCAAATTGTCCTCCCTCCACCTTCCTTCCTTCTGAGTTCCCTCACACTGTTCTGGATTATTTACCAATATCTTTCAAGATGAACTAATCATCATATATGTGTTAAAAATTCTCTCATTTATATGCTCTAAGAAAGGAAGAGTAGTTTTTACAGTAGTAAAGAGTCCTGATTCAAAAGTCTTATCTATGGTTGGTAGAGACCCAGTGGAATAAGAGAAAATGCATTAAATATGTCTGACAAATGTGTACTAGAATTAAGATAAAAAAAA
>PVKC010035687.1:0-13385 GCA_004027635.1 Crocidura indochinensis | reverse complement strand
GCTGTGCTTTTGCTCCAGCCCCTCTCCCTCTTCTTTACTTTTTTGAATAAAATAATTACCTTTATTAAAGTATTGGGATTTATAATATTAATGGTGATTTCATTTGCATATTACTCCAACACCACAGCATCATCAAAGTGTTTGTTTCTCTCCACTAAGGTCCCAAAGGCCACACTCTTCCTTTGGCCTATGGACCAAATCTCCAGGTCTGTTGCATTTGGGCTTTGTTTCTATCTTGCTTTGAATCTTTAAATCTCACATGTTCGAGATTATTCTGTACATTATCCTTGTCCTTCTGACTGACTTCTTTGACACATATTCTATAGCACAAAAACATTAACCTGAAAAGATATATTTATACCTATGTTCATCTTGTTTCTTAGTCTGTTTTACATTTACTTTTTTGTTTGTTTTTTTGTTTTGGGGTCACACCCGGTGACGCTCAGGGGTTCCTCCTGGCTATTCGCTCAGAAGTCGCTCCTGGCAGGCACGGGGGACTATATGGGGAACCGGGGGATCGAACCGCGGTCCGTCCTAGGTTAGCGCAGGCACCTTATATCCAGCGCCACCACCCGGCTCCCTTGTTTTACATTTACTTTTACTTAGTTTGAAGTTACTTAGATATTTAGCTCTTCTAATGTCAAAAACACATCTTTGATAAGACTCCTAAGCAAGTGCCAGTTAATATAGTAAATACTTCATAGGGCTTGCTTCATTTATTCTTTGTATTTAGAGAAATGCATTGTTTATATGACCCATTTCACAAATGAGAAAGCTGAGGATCAAAGATGTTGGAATGATTGTTCAGAATCATAGCAGATGACGCTAGACATTTTAGTGCTGGGCCTGGAGAGATAGCACAGTGGTAGGGCATTTGCCTTGCATATGCAGCCTATACAAGACAGACTTTAGTTTGAATCCCAGCATTCCATATGGTCCCCCATGCCTGCCAAGAGTGACTTCTGAGTGCAGAGCCAGGAGTAACATTGAGTACAGCTGGGTGTGACCCAAAATCGAAAATAAAAAAAGAAATGAAAAAAAATCTAGTGCTATTATCTTTCTTTTTTTTAATAATGAACCATATGCTAATTTATTTCATACACAAATTATTGGTCTTAAAATTAAATGTGGGGAAGATAAAGTGAGACAGTAAATAATATGAACTCAAATTCTTCCTTCTTTTTTTTTTACTTGAAATAGTGAGCTTATTTTATTTTTTGTTAATAATATATTTTATTTAAACACCTTGATTACATATATGATGTGTTTGGAATTCAGTCATGTAAAGAACTATTACCTTTCTTTATGTTATTACTACTACTTTGTTTTAATACCCACATCAACAGCCAGTATAAAAACACAAACATGGTATTTGACTTCAATCTAGCAAGCTTCTGGGTTGCATTAGCCAGAGAGAAACTGCATGAAAGAACTTGAAGGAAAGGCTTTCTAAATCATAATCAACAATTCTTTTCCTATAGGGTGAGAAGAGAAGCCAATCAAAGACTTTTGAATCTAAATGAATCTAAATAATAATAATAAATAATCTAAATAATCCCCAGTTTCTCATATAAGAATAAGGAACCAAACAGAATCTACATTACTGCCTGGAACCTCTCCAGACACAGGAAGTTATAAAAACCAACATTGGGATGGAGGGGTAGCACAGTGGTAGGGCATTTGCCTTACATGTGGCTGACCCAGGACAGATGTGGGTTCAATCCCTGCATTCCATATGGAACCCCAGCCAGGAGCAATTTCTGAGCACAGAGCCACGGAGTAACCCCTGAGCACTGCAGGGTGTGACCTACCCCCCTCCCCAAATCCAATACTGCCTCTTAATTTCTTTCACATTACAAAGCAAGATCCCACTAGTGTGTAAATATCCCTACTAACAGGATTTTGGTGTAGATCATGAAGACTAAGATAATAGTGTCCATTACTGATGGTGGATTTGGATACTATAGATTGGACCATTTTTCTGAAACTTTTTATTCCTGTATACCCTAAATTGTGTTATACCTTTTAGTGCTGGTTTTTTCCACAAAAACGAATTTACAATTCATGTTGTTTCTACCCAAAACTGAAAAACTGCCAAAACCCAATCTTTTCAGAAATAGGAGAGAACCATCTTTGGTTAACCCCAAAATAGGAATATGGCACATTTCTGAGAAAAGATGAGATTCTGCATTTTGCTTCACTTTGGTTGTAACTGGAAGTTGTCATGAAGTGAGTAAGAAGCAAAAATAAAATACCAGATCAGATGATTTGGCTGTAACATAAAGCAAAGGATATTATAATTCCAACTGAAAACAAATCCTGAGATAATGACAATAGTGCTGAAAACTGAGGCTGCCAAGAAGTAAATGGAAGAACCTAGGCAAAGAGGTAAAGGGATTATTGGCGCTATGGTGAATGGTAGAGGATCATTTAAGCCTAAAAATATAATTTGAATGCTAATACGTTGTACTGTCTCAATAGAAATTAAAATAAAATATACAAACCAACCAAACATATCTCTCATTTGTATGCAAAGAAACCTGTGAACATTTATCCATTATTTTGTGGCAAGAAATAAGTTTCTAGTTTAGAATATTTCAGACTAATTATTTGACAGACTATTTTAGCACAATCCTTGATATATATTTGTAAACTACTTTATTGTCTTATTATATTATATATTATCTTATTGTCTTCGGTTTTCTAGTCTGAACAATAAGGTAGAGGATAACCATTACAATGATTTAAATGATTGAAACTCTTCTAAATTCTAATAAATATTAGCTCTGATTAGTCAAATATTCACCAAATCTATATAAACCAGGAACATAGTTGGCTTAAACAGATTCCTAATCTCAAAAGAGTAGACATAACTGAAGAACAATTTCTATTAGTGAGAATGTTAAAATACTATATAATATATATAATATAATATAGACCCTCAAAGTAGAAAAGCAGAGAAGTTGAAGAGAGGCAGGAGGAAGAGGAGAGTGAACAGAAAGTCACTAGACTTTTTCTTTTATATTTGGTTTTGATTTCTTTGCAGGGCCACACACGAGAGTGTTTGGGACTTATTGGTGACTCTACACTCAGGAACATTCCTGGAGGTCTCAGGGACTGGGCCATATGGGATTATGGGAACCAAACTCAGATCAACAGATCTACTTTTGCTCTACTTTTGATTCTGTCCCTACAGAGACTTATTCTTAATAATGCTCACTACAACTCCAGGCTATGCAAAACAATTAGGTAAATCTTTTTTTTGTTTGTTTTTGTTTTTGTTTTGGGGCCACACCCGTTTGACACTCAGGGGTTACTCCTGGCTATGCGCTCAGAAGTCGCTCCTGGCTTGGGGAACCATATGGGAAACCGGGGAATCGAACCGCTGTCCGTCCTAGGCAAGCGCAGGCAAGGCAGGAACCTTACCTCCAGCGCCACGGCCCAGCCCCTAGGTAAATCTTTTAATTATGATTTTATTCTTAAAATTTCTTAAAATAATATATTAAAATACTTTTATCATTCTCAACAAAATTGCAAGCAAATGGTTCTCAACAGATTTGCAAAAAAACACAACACTGGAAAAAAAAGTGAACTGGACTTTTATTCACCAATAAGAAGAGGAGTGAAACCAAATGACTTTTCCATCAATAGTATGCCATGCTTTAGAAAAAACCTGACAATTATTTTTGGACTTTTAAAAGCAGTTTTTTACTAAATGAATCTGACATGACAGTCTGTGCTACTTTCCCGAGTCAAGAGTACCATTGAAAGGAAGCCATTGATCAACCAAGTGAGGCTGCTAGAAATGGATGTCAGCCCAGGAAAATTTACTGAGAAGCTGTGGTGTGCCTGTCTTGGCAAGGTTGAGGATTTTATGATAAAACTAGATGAAAGCTGAGTGCTGCCTGACACTGTTGAGCTTGATGGGTTGGTTTTAGCTGATTCTAGATCTCAAGCATCTATCCCGGACACTGGAAGCAAGTAGAAAGAGAAGATTTCATCAGAAGTGTGGGGGCTAGAAAGTACAGCGGATTCTATGCTTGCTTTGTACAATGTACCTAGCCAGGTGAGTATAGAGCCAAGAGTACACTGGTAAGAGTATACTGGTAAGAAGTCTTGGTAAGCCAAGAGTTTCTGCCCCAGAGGCAGGATATGGTGGGGAGATGGGAGGGAAGCCAGGGACATGAGGTGGTTGGAAAAGTGCTTTGAAGAAATGTGGTGTACATACTATAACTGAAAGTTAAGTAAAAATAATTTTGTTACCATGGTGCTTGAATAAAGAATTTATTTAAAAATAAGTATATAAATAAAATTGTTTTTCAGCTAAATACAGAAAAAAAAATTAAACCTTTCCCTAGAAGTGTGACACTATAAAGGGAAGTGTTTGTAACCTTGTTACTGCTTTCTTTATTTTTCTTTCTCTTTTGCATATTGTAATGTATGATATTGATAATGGCATGGTTTTATGCATAAACTCTTTCACCACCATATACTCTACCAGAATTAGCTTCCCTTCACCATTGTCTCAGTACACCACTTTTTATCCTATTTCCTTTCACCTCTGCCAATATAGTAATAAACTTTCTCCTAAATATCAGTTTTCAGTTTCTGTTAACTTTGAGCATTTATTATTTTCCTATTATGTTTCTTTCTATTTCACATATGAAAAAGATTATTGTGTGTCTGCCTCTTCTTCTGACCAACTTTACTCAAAATAACACTTGTCATATCCACCCACACACAACTGCTTTGTTTCTTGCTTAGTTTCTCATCACACCATGAAGTCAAATCATAGTGGGAGGAGGGCTAAACAAAGAAACATAATTTAAAGACAGAAGCTTTATCATAGGCAAGCCACAATAAATGTATTTGACTTTTAAAAATTCACTAAATGAGTCTAAAAGCCTTTATACCAACCACCACACAACTCCTTGTTTAGTTTCTTAATTTGTTTTTATCTTTGGAAAGTTGCACCTATTAGTTATACCACTTTGGCACCCAGAAAGCCTGTTGGAGTAAGTAGTGGAAAAGAAAGTCAATAACACAGCAGCACAGAGCTGACAGTTTTGTACCAGAGTTCACTGAGAAGATCAGTTTTGCATAAAATATATTAAGACAACTCCAGGGTAAATTTAATGTGATGCTCCCCAATTGAGAAGGGATGAGATGAAAGTTGAGGCAGAGACATACAGATAGCAACTTTTCACAATTAATATAAAACTGAATCCAGCTTGAGATCCCACAGTGTATTTTACTAGGTTTGTACAATTGTTGATTTAGAAAAGTGCTCTATACATAGGCGGCCATATTGTTTGGGAACTCTAAGCTCTGTGACTGCATTGGTAGAAGTGATGAGATGTATAGGCTGCTAGATCTCCTAGAAATATAAAAAGGTGTGTGTGTGTGTGTGTGTGTGTGTGTGTGTGTGTGCATGTATGTGAGACAGGGTACCCACATTCACTTAACAAAATCCTCATAATCTCAGCCTAACCACCAGCATACCTGAAATTTTGATTTTCAGGTATCTCTGCAGAGATAAGTGGTTAAGTAGAGGGCTAGACTATTGGTGAAATGGTAATTGTGGTTGGTGTAGCTGATGAGGCTTCAGCAGTAGACGAATTCCTCCTTCCAAGATTGCCCCATTTTTCAAGTTTAAGGCCAGTGTACTCATGATTTTGAACAGTTTAGTTTACATCTCTTTAGAGAAAGAATGTTCCCATTGTGCTCTGACTCATGCAAACTTTGCAAACATGGAGATAGTGACTAAAGTTGCAATTTAGAGAGCTCATCTCAGAAGTATTTCCTCTTAAAATATCCCTCTCTGGGGTCATGAGCACAAGATGCCTCCAAATTTTCAATGCTATCATTTCAGTAGAAACACACCATCTTGGATGCTGATGCAGCATAGAAGACCACTGATGTTAAGAAACAAAATGAATAACAATGGAATGAGCTAAGAATGCCTACTTTGGTGAGTCTTTCTTTTGACAATGATTTATTTGATGACAAGATTGTATTGGTTTTCACAAATTTTCTTCTGTGCTACATTTTGGGGGGATAATTTCATTGCCAAACGCCTGTAAATAGGCAATTTAAATAATACTGTCTTGTGCTTGCCAATGGGGAAGGATTGGGAATGGGTTGGAGTTTGATGACAATGGTGGACAGAATTTTACACTGGTGTTGGGATTTATGTTGGAACATGGAATAGTAGAGGCAAGTGCAATATGAGCAGTTATGTGAATCAAAGTGTTTAAATAAAGTAATTAAAAATGTAAGTTAGGGGCCCGGGAGATAGCATGGAGGTAAGGCGTTTGCCTTTCATGCAAAGGGTGGGTTCGAATCCCGGTGCCCCATATGGTCCCCCGTGCCTGCCAGGAGCAATTTCGGAGCATGGAGCCAGGAGTAACCCCTGAGCACTTCCGGGTGTGACCCAAAAACCAAAAAAAAAAAAAAGTAAGTTAAATGTAGTTTCATCTGGTTTGTTCCCAAAACAGGAACATAACACAAGTTCTAGTATTTCAAACTGTAGCCTCCTGCATCAGCCTGCTTTAGGCGCTTTCTTTTTTCATTTCCTTTTCCTTTTTATTTCTCTGAAATAAATAACACTCATGTATACTATCCAGATATATTTGAATAAGAATTTAGGGATGAAGCATATGACCTCTTAATTTTTAACTGATTTAGAATCTATGTTCTTGAGAGAGATTTCTCAATAATGTTAACATTAGATTAATAAAGATAAAATCAGAAAAATATGCATAGAAATATTAGGAGCCAAGAAAGACCCCGGTTATCCCAGTTTTCTGATAAGGGGAGGACTGATAGTACTTTTTCACTTAAAGCACTTGGAAAAATGTTGATTTTTATTTGAGAATTTATTCAAATATGAAATGTATACTGACAAATATTCTTGAAGATTGATCCAGCTTAAAACATGTTGTGCATGCATTTACTGTTCGACTTGCAAGTAATTTGTAAAGCCAGAGTCAGTCTTGACTATGAAACATTGTATCACTGTGATTGGAATCAATAGTTTTTGCACTGTCATTTGTCACATATTTACAAGCTTGAAAAATTGTTCATTTTGTCCTCATCCCATAACTCAAAAGATTGAATCAGTGCCCTGGAGGGATCTGCCAACAGGACCATTCATTACTGATCACCAGTCTTGGTGAGACTATAATCACAATCACACCAAAAATAAAGTATAAACAAAAATTAAAACTCTATTCATTTGATACACTCTTAAATTTTTTAACATTAAATATTTAAATTCCTGATGAGAGAATCCAATTACTTAAGTGACAACAAGGAGAAATTTCACCAAGTTCATATTCCCATCACTCCCTAAAAGTATCGGGCTTTTAACATGAGAAAAAAAAATCAAAATTGAGACAATTTATGACCTCAACATTTCATAAAGTCTAGTTCTTTCAGGCACCTTGCATATAGTTAACAAATGACCACACATCTCATGAAAGATTTGTAGAATACACTCTAAAATAATGCTTTCAATTTTAAAATAGATTTATGAAGGATAGGACTTTGTTATAAAATCATTAATCTCAACTCTAATATTTTAGATGGAGAGCTTCATAAAATAAAAATGCTGCCCAATCAGTTGGGCCACACCTGCTATTAGAAATTCTCAGTAATAAAATTTCATATTGAATAGGATATGGGATGTGTGCATTTTAGATTATGACAGTGATTTTAAGTATTAGACATTACACTATTGATAAAACATGAATTGTTAAAGTGTTATAGGAATTCAGATTCTTAAAACTAGCCTTCTTAGGGCCAGAGTGATAGCACAGTGGGAGGGCATTTGCTTTGCATGTGGCCAATCCAGGATGGAACTTGGTTTAACCCTTGGTACCACATATGGTCCCCCAAGCCAGGAGTGATTTCTGAGCACATAGCCAGGAGAAACCCCTGAGCATCTAAGGGTGTGGACCCCAAAGCAAAAACAAAAACAAAAGCAAAATAAAAAAAATCTCTAGCCTTCTTAAAATAAATACCAACATATGAATTAATTGTTTATTTGATGTTGCTAAAGTAACTCCAAATTTTGAAATTGCAGTTAGTTTCCCCAATGTATATATTCCTATATTTCAAGTTCTTATTCTTCACCAAGCTACAAACTCCTTGTTTCTTTCAAAGCAATCATTTGAATGGTTCTATAAACATATGGTCTGACATAGCATCTTAAGCTACAATAAGGCTATCGGATATAACAATTGTTTTGAAGATTAGATTAAATTTAGCATGTTGTTTAGGATAGATGTTAAGATTGTGGTAGTATTATTTTTATGACTATAAATATATATAACATTGGACTAAGGTCACAAACAATGCTAGATTAGGGTTTGGGCTCGAGATATGAGGTTATTTTTAGATGATAATTTCTGGTTAATATAATTGGATATTGCCATTAAGATTAGGTTATAAAATCATCTCAACATATATCAATGTATGTGATTGGACTTAAATTTTTCAGTTAGTGTTAGGGTTATAATAATAACTCAGTTATTATAATATAATAACATATTATATTATATAATAGGGTTATATAATAACTCAGTATTAGGCTTAGCATTTTACGATTAGTGCTAGGGTTGTGAATAATTCATAGCAAAGGATTCATATTAATATTAAAATTAGTATTAGTTTATGGTTAGGGTTATCATAAGGGTTATTATTAGGGTTAGTAGAAGGTTTGGTATAAGTTTAGTTTTAGAATTCATAATTACAGTAGGATTTAAAAATTTTAGATTTACAGTTAGGTAACTTAAAACAGCCTGTGTGTAGGGTTATCCATTGAATTTTGAGCAATGGATACAGTTAGGGTTACAAATTCTATAATGTGGGCTTTATAATATCAATAGTTAGGGTCATATATATGTTTAGATCTGATATTAGCTAAGAGATTAGGGATATATTAAGGCTTGAAATTAGGCTTCATACTAAGTTTTGATCAAGGCTATTAAGATTAGAGTTGAGTTAGGGTTATATAATTAGATTTAGGTTAAAAGTAGTTTTAGGGTTATTTTGTATTCATGATTTAGGTAATTGTTAGAATTAGGGTTAGAACATACTTTCTCAAGAGTTATGGTTAAGTTTCAGATTATAAGCTTCACAATCTAAGTATACAACATCCTAGGTTTTTGACTAGTTCATATATTCTGCAAATCATGTATTGGAGTTCCACTGGATTTTATGGATAAAAGGTACAAGTTTTTGAGTCTATCACAGACTGTTTCCAATTTAGAGCACTATTAATACTGGTTTCTCGTGTGAGTAATTTAGTCTCAGTGATTACGGTTAGTAGTTGCGATTTTTTTTCAGTATCGAGTTGGAACTGTTTTAACAATTAGGGTGAATTTTAAATTGGGTTAGTTTAGATTTGATATTATAGTATGTTATGAAGATTGTGATTATCATTAGAATTTGGCTAGAGTTAAGTTAGGTCTAATGTAAGATTAGGCTTATCCTGAGGGCTAGAAGTTCTGCTTAGATTCATCTTTATCATTTTTATAACAGCATTTTGTTTAAAAGGTTTATGATTTAAGTTTAATTTAGGTATTTGATTTTCATATGGAAAACCTGAGTATCTAACTGTAATTAGACTAGTAATGTAAGACATTAGTAACAAATATGATTTGGTTTATAACAGGATCATGTTCTTTGTTTGATTTGGATCCATATTCTGTTTAGGATCGTGGCTAGCATTTATTTTAGAATTATTTTAGAACCACGTTAGAATTAGGGTTAGTTGTAGGTTGAGATTTAAGGTTATAATTTCATTTTACTAAAGGTTTTAGTCTCAAACATTAATGCTAGTGTTAACATTCATGTTAGTGTTAGGATATTACTAGCATAGGGTTAGTTTTAGGTTTAAGGTTGAGTTTTAAGGTTAGGATTAAATTGTTACTCTTTTTTTTTGGGGGGGGGGTCACACCCGGCAGTGCTCAGGGGTTACTCCTGGCTCCATGCTCAGAAATTGCTCCTGGCAATCACGGGGGACCATATGGGGCACCGGGATTCGAACTGATGACCTTTTGCATGAAAGGCAAATGCCTTACCTCCATGCTATCTCCCGGGTCCCTAAATTGTTACTGCTAATGCTAACACATTTGGAGGGGAAGGGGCTGAGCCACATGTGACTGCTCTTAGTACTTACTGGTACTTCTAACTCTGACTCTGGATCTGCTCTCAGTGATCACTCTTGGTATGCTCTGAGGACCAGTCTTGGCAGAGTTTCTCATCTGGTTTGACCACTTGCAAGTCAAATATCTCAACTGCTCTTATCTCTCCAACTCTAAGTGTTAAAATTATTACTTAATTTAGGGTTTGTTTTTAGTATTAGAGTTGTAAACTTCACAAGTTTAAAATATAGGCAAAAATGAAGATGGTATATCAAAAATACTGGGAATAATCTGTGTTGTGGGATATGATTTAAAAAAAAAAAAAGAACTCTTATCCGTGCTAGTAGGAATGCTGTCTGCTCAAACCCCTGTGGAAGCAGTATGATGGATTTTCAGTAAACTCAGGTTTCGGGCCTGTTAAATATAAGGACTAGGGTTTGCTTTAGGATTCATTTTAGTTTTGCATGAGGGTTAAGGTTATCATTTGCTTAGTCTTTACATTTTGGGTTGGTTTTAGAGATAGAAAGGATCAATATTTGAGTTATTGAGAAAGTTTAGGTTAGTTATTGAGAAGATTAAAGTAAAGGGTGATGTAGGTTTGTGATTAAGCTTATGGTTAATATCAGGACTTTGTTACGTTTGATTTAAAGTTAGGATTAGAGTTGCTGATTAACAGAGTTAATAGTTTGATTAAATTTTGATTGAAACTGATAAATCATACAATGTTTGATTCCAGAGTGGCGATGCCACTCCCAGTGTCTGATGTTCCGCCACTCTCTTGCAATGACGTGGAGTCTCTCTCCTGTGACAGTGGCATGACACATGACTCATGCAGTCCCTGAGCAGTACCTATGGGTGAGCCTGGATGGCCGGATGTGCTGGGCCTACTGGAGGAGTTTGACATGTTGTGCGTGCAAGTTGGCCAAGGCCAAAAGCTCCTTGCTGAGATGAACAGTTGGATCTAAGAGGCTCTCAGCCCCAGCATCCATGGGGAGCCACGGCTCCACATGCCACATCCACGGACCCCCTCATTACCTGCATGAGGCTGGCTTGGTCCTAGAGAAGACCGCAGAATCACTGAAGCTCTTCTGGAGGGTCTTGCTCCCCACCGGCGGCCAGTGCTCACTCTGTTGTAAGCAGACTGGGGAAATAAAGGCCGAGATGACCAAACTCCAGAAAAAACTGTTAGAGCAAAAGAAGAAATTTCACAACACCATGAAAAACTTGCAGCTGAGCAAACAGTAGGAGAGAGTTGTCTTCGTGACTCACGAGATCCTTTGCAAGGCCAAAGAAAACCTGGAACCTTAGGCCTAGTGGGACCTAGGTGAGAACGCGCAGTCTCAGCAGGACCAGGCTCCTGAGGACGGCTCGCTGCCAATAAAGCCTGTGCTTCTCCTCAAAATAAATAAATAAATAAATAAATAAATAAATAAATAAAGTTTGTTTTAAACTTTAATCAGTTTGGTTAAAGCTAAATTTCAATCAAAACTATTTAAGCAACAGTCTTATAAGTAAAATTTATATTGATGGTAGGTTTAGTATCAGGCTAAGTTAAGGATTAGGGTTGAGTCAAAGAACATTAGCAATCGTAATTATTGTTAGACATAGGATTAGCTTTAGTGAGAGTTATATTTAGAGTTAGGAATATGATTAGTATTGCAGTTACTGTTAAGTTTAGATCAAGTGTGGGTAGTAGGTTAGCATTAGATTTAGGGAAATATTTGATAAGTTTAAGATTAGAGTTAGTTTTAGAAATTTAATTTAATTTATGGGGCAGAAAAGATTACAGGTAATTTTAGGATATATGCCTATATATGCCTACTTATGTTGGGGTTAACTTTTGTTTGGAGATTTGATTAAAGTTAGCATTGATATAGATTAAATATAGAATTAGGAATAGATTTCTAATTAGGTTTATACAATTTGTAAAGTGAGCACAATCATCTCAAAAGTTAGATTAGAATTCAGGTAGTATTAGTTTCAGATTTATTTCTTAAAGATGAATATTAGAGTTAGGATTAGTTGCTACATTATAGTCACAGTTAAGATTAAAAGTATCATAAAGAGGTAGTATTAGGCTTTTAGGGAAGGACTAGTGCCAGATTAAGAGTTAGGGCAGATTAGGATCAAGGATTGGGTTAGGGTTTAAGATTAGTATTAGTTTTAGATCAGTGATATTAATATTAAATAATATTAATGTTACAGTCAAGTTTCAGGTTAGGTTAATGAATAGGATTAGGGCTAAATTTGGAGTTATTGTAAAAATTTGGGGTATATGTTAACTATTTGTTGCCCATGTGTTCAGTATGACTATTGACCCTCAGAAAGAGAATAATTTTTTCTCCTTTAGTTGTAATTGTTTAGTGAATTTATGTGGCTTTAATCTGAAAAGGCAGAGGAGATATATTTAATGTCATACTCATATTAAGGATAACTTATATTGCTGTTTCATATCAGAAATACTGTGCTTCTTGTTTCATGTTGCACACACGTTGCCCTGTGATTCAGCACATGATAAAGTTTGTCTTACTTTGCAGATAAAGTAGAGAAGGGTCTACTATGACAATGATATTTGGAACACCCTGGACAATAATTGAACACTAAAAGAAGAGAAAGTGACATGTAAGGCACCCCTCTATTAACAATAACACAAACCACAGTGACAACAAGGAGAGAGAGAGAACTAGAGAGAAAGGAGAAAGGAGAGAGATAATACTTACCCTAGAGACAGGCAGGGGTGGGAAGGTGGAGGTAGGGTGATATAGAAACAGGAGACATCAATGGCAGAAGGAATGCACTGGTGAAGGGTGATGTACATTCTAGGAATGAAACCAACAATGAAGGATTTTGTAAACATGATGTTTAAATTTAAAAAGTCGACAGAAGTTGATTCTTTGAAAGAATTAATGGGATGGACAAACCATCGACAAAGCTTAGGAGGCAAAAAATAGTAAGCTCCACTTTATTCTGCATCCTAACATTTCTTGCAATCACTCAGCTACACCATGACACAAAATAAACTTCTTTAGATTTCTAAAGTCATAATGGGAAAGCAACTTTATTTCTTGAGTAAATATGGTAGCTCTAAAGAACCAACCAGTATCAGCCATCTGTATCACCTCTGATAAGGACTAGAGAGAGGAAGTGTTGAGAATTTTCAAGGGACTCAAAGAAACCATAAAAGTGTCAGTCAACATGACTCAAGAATATGAGAACAGAAATGAAAAAAAAAAA
>PVKC010035686.1:0-13409 GCA_004027635.1 Crocidura indochinensis | reverse complement strand
GACAGATGGCACTTGAAGATTAGGGAGGAATAATTGCACATAGTCACTAAAAAGGAATAGCACATAGGTATAGATAGAATAACACATATGTATAGAATAAGGGTAAAATCTAGTTTAATGCTATTCTCATTTCTTTCCCTACCTTGCTTGATATAATAAACAAGGCTCCCTTCCCCTAATCTTTTTAGTCACTACAGTGCCAGGAGAATGTGTCCTCCACCTTGTGGATTGGGGGACACCTGAAGAGGTCAACCTATATCTCTGCATGCCATCAATCTGTGTGTGGGGTAAAATGAGGTGTATATAAGTGCAAATATGTTTTTGATTTAGCAATTTTATATTTGAATATAAATATTTATATTTTGTGCATTTACTGTACCTCCTCTTTCTATAAAGTCAGTGTAAAGAACACAGTCTGTGGTAGGAATTGAGAGACCTTATATTTTCTTCATTATATATATATATATTATATATATATATAAATATATATATATATATATATATATATAATCCTTCACCAGTGAAACATTGCCATGACCAATATCCCAAGTGTCCTTCCTCCCCACCCCACACTGGCCTGTACTCTAGAAAGGCTTTCTACTTCCCTCATTCAGTCACATTTTGTTATGATGATTCTCAGTGTAATTATTTATGTGACTGCACTAAATGATCTCTGTGGTTAGCTTTATGTCAGGAAATGGACATGAACTTTACAAGAAAAAAACAGCTAGCCTCATCAAAAAATGGGAAGAAGAAATGAATAGACACTTTGACAAATATGAAATACAAATGGCTGAAAGGCCCATGAAAAAATGCTCCACATCACTAATCATCAGGGAGATGCAAATCAAAACAAATATAAGGTACCATCTCATGCCTAGAGATTGGCACACATCAGAAAGAATGAAAACAAGCAGTGCTGGCAGGGATGTGGAGAGAAAGGAACTCTTATTCATTGCTAGTGGGAATGCCGTCTGGCCCAACCATTGTGGAAAGCGATATGGAGATTTCTCCAAAAGCTGGAAGTTGAGCTCCCATATAATTCAGCTATACCACTCCTAGGGATATACCCTAGGAACACAAAAATACAATACAAAATCCCTTTCTTACACCTATATTCATTGCAGCATTGTTTTATAATAGCCAGGCTCTGGAAACAGCCTAGATGCCCCTCAATAGATGAATAAAGAAACTATAATTACATATACACTATGGAATATCATGCAGCCATCAGAAGAGATGAACTCATACTTTTTTCCTGTATATGGAATCTATTATGCTGAGTGAAATAAGTCAGAGGGAGAGAGATAAACACAGAATGGTCTCCCTCATCTATGGTTTTTGAGAATAATGAAAAACATTTGTGCAATGATTCTTAGACAAAATAGAGGAGAACTGGATATTAAAATATCATATAAATTCATGATTTACTGTCTAATGTTCAAAACTTGGTAGTTGGAGGAAGGACTAATTAGTTATTGGAGTAAGAAACTTACTAAAGGGAATTTTTAAAATATGATTAAAAACAAGCAAAACATTTATCTTGTATTTAATTTATTTACCATTTTCCTAGTAATTTATTCCTTTAGCTATTACTAAAATCACAGCTAACTATGAAACACACACATGCATACATATATACATATGCAGTATGTGTGTGTTCTATATTTGTGGGAAGTGGATACATTGGTGGTGTTGAGTTCAATCCTAGAAAGGTGTTTAGGACTTTATGTGGTGCAGGGATCAAACCCTGGTCAGCAGTACAGGTAAAGTACCCTCCTCACTCTATTATTGCTCTGGACTTTCTAGATTATATTTTTATTATAGGAAAAAGGAGAAATCGCTGGATCTCTAAATTTTATCTAAATACTTAGAGAAGCTTTTGTGAGTGCCTAATAATTACACAGGTAATGTTTCCTGAAAAAGGCCATGTTTAAATAGAAACACTTTAGCTTCTTTTTTTCTCATTAATAGTAAACTAATGAGATATACATACATCATATTCTCTTCCATATCCATTATTTATTAATCTTTGGAAATTATTATCCTAATGACTTTTTCTCCACATAATAAATGCCTTTTTATTTTCTGCCTTTTTCTATTCAATTCTTTATAAAGATTACATTTTAAGACAGTCTTTAATACATTTAATAATTTTAATACATCTACCATTAGTAGAGATTGACATTGTAAGTACTCATTTAAGAATATTCTGCTTATTAGCAAAAGGGCACCACTAAAGCTAATGGAGCATTTTTCTGTAATTGCTGTTCAATTCTTTGTAAGTAAAGGATAAAGTACCAAAGATTTTATTTAGGAAAATATATATCTAAAAAAGTAAATAAGGATAGGATTAACAGATATTTCTGATTATGCAAAACTTTTGATAGGCCCAATTTTTACACTGTCAAAACCTTTTATTAATACAATTTATATTACTGTTTTACTATAATCTTGTACAATTTATGTTACTCTAAGTAAGGTAATATTAAAATTAATTTCAAGGTACACAAATAAAAACGAATTAAATTCTGAAAATTCTAATATTTATTTTTTATTTAAAAAATCAGAAGCCTTCACCAAATCACACAAGGTAAATTTAGGAAATGAAGTAGTAATAGGCTTAAACACCTTTTTATTTCTTTACAGATACTAACCTATTTTTGGAAAGTGTTTAGAAGGTCCTTCTAGGTGTTTCTAATCTAAGCAAGAAAGCAATTCAAGGATCCATACATGCTGTCATTTCTGAGAGTTGTGTTGAAGATTATCTGGGCCACCCAGCTTGAGATCTTCTAGGGTTACACCTGTTATGCCAGGAGACCCATGGGGTGATAAATAGCCATGCTATAGGATCATGTCACACTGAGATTAAACTAGCTTGTAGTATCAGCCAAAAGGAAGAAACACTTTTAACCCCTGTACACTCTTTTTAATTTAATGATATTAAAAAGTTAATAGTTGTGGGGCAAGAGAGATAGCACAGCAAAGGGCATTTGCCTTGCATGCAGCCCATGAAGGATGGACAGTGGTTTGATTCCCGGCATCCCATGTGGTCCCTGAGCCCACCAGGAGTGATTTCTGAGCACAGAGCCAGTAGTATTCCCTGAGCACTGCCTGATGTGACCCCAAAACAAAACAAAACAAAAAGTTGATAATTGAGTTTTAGGCTTATATTTCAATGCCAATAAAACTAATTTCAACTCCCATTACTAGAGTTATCTTCCTATGTCATCCTCTACCCCTTATCCTATATCTCAACTTCTGCCTGTTACTACATAGATAGATGATAGATAGATAGATAGATAGATAGATAGATAGATAGATAGATAGATAGATAGATAGATAGATAGATGATAGATAGATAGTACTATGTTTCTAAGTTTCTAAGCTTTGAGATCTTATTTATTTATTTATTTATTTATTTGGTTTATGAGCCACAACATAGTCAGTTGTTACTCCTGACTATGCACTCAGAAGTCGCTCCTGGGACCAAATGGGAAGTTGGGAATTGAACCAGATCATTCCTGGATTGCAGAGTGCATACAAGGCAAATGCCTTACCACTGTGTTTTTGCTCCAGCCCTACTTTTTTTTTAAAACCAAATTCTATTTAAATACAATTTATAAACAGCAATCGGAGGTTACTCCTGGCTCTAGACTCAGAAATCACTCCTGGCATGTTTGGGGGACCATATGGGATGCCGGGATTAGAACTATCGTCCTTCTGCATGCAGGGCAAACACCCTACCTCCATGCGATCTCTCAGCCCCAGTTTATTTAACTTTTTAATTCATACTAGGGATTTATATTTGGTAAATATTTGCTTTTCCACTCAGACATATCCTCTGGTCTAGAAAATTTATTTAAAAATTACAATTTCCAAGGAAATATTTAAATACTTGATAAATTTCAAAAGTTGTTCAGAATTTTTCTCCAGATAAATTTACATATTTATTTATATGTAAATGTTTTATAGTTAGTTATATGTACAATAAATATATAAATAGATATAAATAGAAAAGAGCAAAAGACAAATGGTTAAACCATAACTAGAAATGAAATGTGTGGAAGAATGCAGAATGAAAAACCTTTTTGCATATTTCAATTTTCATTCTCTCTAATATTATAGAATTAACAGTAATACTTATATCAGGATTGGATTGTATATTTTAAACATGGTATTAATTCATCTTCCTTAGTTCGTTTTAAGGCCATGGGTATTAATGCTTAGATAGTATGATCATTTTGGGACTGGAATGATAGCACAGCATGTAGGGCATTTGCCTTGCAATTGACTAACACCTGGTTTTGATACCAAGCATCACATATGGTCCCCTGAACATGACAGGATTGATTTCTGAGTGCTCAGCTAGCTAGCTGAGCACTCAGAAATCAATCCTGTCAAACAAAAAATAAAAGTATGATGATTTCTTTTATTTTTTTCTGTTGTTCATTGAGGATTTTTGAATTGATATTTGTCATGGTATTGATCTAATTTTTTTCCTAGTATTCCCTCTATTTTGAATGTTAGTATGGTATTGACTTCTTGGAAGATTTAGGAAGGTTTACCTTTTAATATTTTGCAGAAATTTAATTTTTAGGATTTAGTCATAAGTATCAATTGAACGCCCTAGTGAGCCCTTGTGGACCACGGCTTTTATTCTTGAAGGATTTTTTGATTAGTTTCAATTTACTTCTCTGTTATTAGCCTATTCAAATTTTTTGCTTTCTCACTACTCATTTTTGGGAGATTATATTTGTTCACTTCTTCTGGTGAAGGAAAGTGAATCCAGTTAAACAGTGTAAAATTACCTCTCATGATATGTTGAATTTCTGAAGTTACTGTTGTAATTTATCTTTTTTAATCTAGTACTATATATTTGGACATGTTCAAGATGATTTTTCATCATTAGTATAACCAAAGGGATTGTCTCTATATTTTTTGAAGAAACAATTTATGACTCTTCATGATTTTTTCTTGTATCATTAATATTTTGTATAATTATTTTCTTGTATCATATATTTTTTGAAGAAAAAATTCATGACTATTCATGATTTTCTTCTTGTATCATTAATTTCTTCTGCAGTTTTTTATCATTGTCTTCCTTCAAATTGTTTGGGATTCCTTTGTTGTATTCCTAAAGTATTAAGTATATATTTAGGGCCTCAAGAGAAGTTTAGTGGATTAGGGACTGGCTTTATACTCAGCTGACCTAAGATTGATCCACATATGGTCCACATATGTAGCTCAGGGGACTACATATGCAGTGATGAAGCTAGTTTTTAAAAAACATCATGACTATTTTTAGGAGGACAGAATTGAATCTCCATACTATTTTAGGTAAAATTATCATTTTGACAAGATCAAACCTTTACAGTAATGAACAGTAGATGCATATCTATTTCCTCATGCCATTTATTTCTTGCAGTACTAATTTATAGATTTTATTTAAGTGTTTTAGTGTTTCTGTGAGGCTAATACCATGCTGGTATATACAAGGCACAATTTTGAAATATATTTTTTTAGTTATCTCTATTCAATTTTGATGTTTCCATAAATGCCATGTATATATGTATAAAGATTGTGTCCCTCCCATTAAGTACTCCGCAAAAAACATATTTGGGGATAGAAGAATTTGTTTCACTAAAATACAAAATTATAAATCATAGACCTTGTATTTGAATTGATAGCTTTACAAAAAGTCTACCTTTGTCTTTAAATGATAAGTCATTAATGGCGAATACATATATTCAAATGAAAATTACTCTAGTATTCTTTATTGATTTTAAATACAAAGTACCTGAAAGATATAGCAATTCCTTCAAAATTCTAAAATCCTAGAAGCCCTAATTTTTTTCTGAACTAGTAAAAGTATTTCCTTCCTTTTATAGTTGAGTTCAAATATATTTTTCTTCATTGAATGATATATGAATGCAACTTAATCAAATTTCTCAGTATTGGAGAAGAAAATTCTATAATATTTTGATATTTGATGAATTATATTTGACACATAGAAATAATATATAAGTAATTGTTATAGGCAGTTGATTGACTTTCACATTTCATCTTTTTTTCAGATGATATATGTTTTATTGGGAAGAAATATTAAATTGTATCTGTTATGACTCCAAAGAGAGAAAAGTGAATACAAAATAGTACTATAGGAGAGTAAGATCAATATGAAATTTCACTAAAATTTTAACTATTCAATTTATGATAAATTAAATTCTCTGTTTTAAAATTGTTGAATGACAAAGCAAGAGCTAAAGATAAGTATATAATAACACCCACTGACAATAGAGATGAGGGCTGGAAGGACAGGCCCAAGATATGAAGCTTACCACAAAGAGTGGTGAGTGCAGTTAGAAAATTAACTACACTAACAACTATTATGACAATGGTAATGAGTGAGAGAAATAGAGGGTGGGGGGGAAAGGAAGACTTGGGGAACTTTGGTGGTGGGAATGTTGCACTGGTGAAGGGGAGGTGTTCTTTTTTTTAATAGCTGAAAACCCAACTGCAAACATGCTTGTATTCATGGTGCTTAAATAAAGTTATTATAAAAAGAACACCATGGTTACAAAAAAAGGACACTGGATGCTGAATGAAATAAAGCATTATACATGCTACCTCTACATAAAAATTCTGTAAAGTCTGAAAGTAAAAAAATAGAAGACAGAGGTCAAGGGAGAGAGAGAAGAAAAATGTCTATTATAAAGGGAGGGACAATGAAGGAATGAAGAGTGGGTGGGAAACATTAGTGGAAGAAAATTTTCTTTGGTAAAGGTGTGAGTATTGGACATTATATGACTGAAACTCAAATGTGATTAACTTTATATCTATATTTCCTGGAGATTCCATTAAGACAATACTTTCAAAAGTGAGCAATATACTATATACATATTTTAAAATTTAGATTATAATGTACTGTATATATATGGAATAAAGTAAAGGATACTTTTGTAAGTTTTGTAAATTTAGATGTATAGAGGATATATTTGATCACTATAAGAGCTATTTTCTTATCTGAAAACTAGAGTATCTTTCTATTAATTATGTTATAGACTATCTATTATAAAATATAATTTCTGGGTTCTGAGTGGTGGTGCAAGTGGCATCTGCATTGCACTCACTAGCTTAGGATGGACAGTTTGATCCTCTGGCATCCCATATGGTCCCCCAAGCCAGGAGCAATTTCTGAGTGCATAGCCAGGAGTAACCTGAGTGTCACCAGGTGAATCCCAAAAGCCAATATATATAATATTATAATAAAATATAATAATTATAATATAACATAATATGATAAATATAATATGTGATATATATGAAATATACTATATATAACCAATATATATAATTATATATAATTCTAAGGATTATTTAAACTAATTAACTGTAACATGTTTTATCATCTTATGTTGTCTTTATAATTTCTTATAATAAGTTTCCTAATCTTAACACTATTAACTCATGACATTTTGGACAAAATATTTATTGTTGAAGATTTGCTTGTGCATATAGAATCAGAGTGCTGTAAATCATGATATTGGCTAATTCTGCTTCAAATTTGAATTTTTATTTAATTATTTTAAATATTTAAAAAATTGGCTTCTTGGGATCTACTGCATAATTTCAATAATTTCAAAATTCTGAAATCTTCTGTTTATTTTTGACATCCTCTACACTATTTTATACCTTCTCCCTTTCTCTGAATACTTTTAAATGCTTCTGCACTTGAATTTGTATTATTTCTTTTGGACAACACTACCTCAAAATCTTCATCTGACTAGTTCATTCTTGTTACATTCCAATTGATGTGTTCTCTGTATTTTCTATATTCATTCTATTTAAAATATCCACCTTGTTCCTTCATACCATTATCTTTTTAAATACATTCACAAAACTTAGTATAATATCTTGCTATTTATATAATATTTTAAAATCCATTTCTGATGTACTATAGGAAACATAATACATAATACATAAACATAATACATACTTTGACTTAGCATAACTTGATTAAATTGAATTCGGAGAGATAGTACAATGAATAAAGTGCTTTCCTTATATCTTCCAAACCAGAATTTGTTTCCCAGCACATCATATGGTTTCCTGAGCTTTGGTAGGATTCATACCTGTGCACAGATCCAGGAATAAGCCTGAGTACATCCAGGTGTGGAACAAAGTAAGAAAGCAATTTTAATTAGTCTCAGCTTAAAGAATATAGCATAGTTAAACCAATAAATTCAAAAAAATGTTTATGTGATAAAATCTGTAGAATCAATTTATTTCATTTCTAGACATTATTATTATCTTATATTATAAATATAACAATAGATCCGTTCTTTAATAATCTGTATCAAAGACAATAGTTAGTAAGATACATATAATTCCGATTTCCATAATATAATTATATTCATGTGAATAATATAATATTAAAAGGAAAAATAGCTGAATGATATTCCAATGGATAGTCTTTTCCAGGTACTACTCATTTTATAATCTGTTCTTGTCATGCTATAGAAATATATCTTTATTATAGAAATTATCAAGTATCTTCAAATTTGCTATAATTCCTTTAAGGAAAAATCTATGGTATTCCATTGATATAACTACATTTTCACATTCTTGTTACAAGTGGGAAACCAGTTAAATGTTCATTTATTCATGTTGGCATGATTGCTTTGTTAAAGAATATTCAATGCACATTTGCTAATTTTTAATCACTAAATCTTACTATAGTTATTAGACTTTGCTTTATGTTTGTTTTACTTTTGCCTTCACTTTGTGGTAATATAAAAAATGTTGTACAAATAGGTCCCCAGACCTCCTTCTCTAAAAGGTGAATAAAGAAAAGTCAGCAATATTGAACTACTAGAGCTTTATTATTTTAACTTTACTTTTCTCTAATGTGAAACTCTACCACCGAGTCAATTGAATTAATGATGAGGAAACTGAGAATCAATGAAAGGAAATACTTTCCTTGCATTCTGGGTAGTCATGCGATAGAATTCTCTGAGGCAGATAAAATTAAGTCAAATAATATGGTTGGACATAAAAATAGAAGAGATAGCTTTATTTTTATTCATAGCATCTGTAGCTATTGTTATATTGATCAAACAAAAGGGAAATTCATATTTTCCCCTTGATATATTGATATGTTGATTGTCTGCCGCAACGATAAATGTGTACTATTTTGATCTCAGTGGGATTTATGTTCCAGTGTTAAAGCAGAAAAAAGGGGGGCCCGGGAGATAGCATGGAGGTAAGGCGTTTACCTTTCATGCAAAAGGTCATTGGTTCGAATCCCGGTGCCCCATATGGTCCCCCGTGCCTGCCAGGAGCAATTTCTGAGCATGGAGCCAGGAGTAACCCCTGAGCACGGCCGGGTGTGACCCAAAAACCAAAAAAAAAAAGCAGAAAAAAGGTTGAGGCGTACAATTGACACTTCCAATAAAGGTACAAATAAAGTATCTAAGTTGAACCTTTGTGATAAATAGAATGATAAAAATCACAATTTAAATTTACAATATGCAAAATAATACTCCATTTATACATGAGAGAAAATATACTTAATGTGCACCAATTTTTCTTAAGAGATAAAGTCTTGATGAGTTATCCTAATGGTTACAAGAAATGACAGTAGAAAATATTAATAAAGAACAAATCATGTATTAGAAAATATTACATGCTCTGTTGTTGGCTCTTATTATTAAAACAAGATATAGACTTGTTTATATTTTTGAAAGATAAACTATTGAAATAAAACTAATGAAACCTGCACAAAATAAGTCAGTAATCTCATTACTATCTAATAAGTGTTTAGCCCCTCAAAATAATGTTGCCAAAGAGAAATTAGAAGCTTGTGATAGATAGAATGATTTAGTTTTAGTGTTTCAGTAAGAGGAGGATAAAAATCTTTATGACTTTTGGGAGTAAAATGAATATTAATTTTATGTTCTATTTAGAAGCGGCGAGAGGCCATTTTATTACCACAATAGCTTAATTTGAAATTTTACAATTGCTTTTAGAAGGAAAGGCTTGTTTTTAAATAGAGAATAATTATTTGAGAGTAATGTATTAATTTTAAAATTCTTCAGTTTCTTTTGTATTTTTATTATAGAACAGAATTTCACAAGAAGATTCATCTGTCATTTAATATTCATTCTTGTATCTACAAAAGTGAAGCAAAATATTTGAAGAGAACTATCACTCAGCAACACCGTTAATTTTAATTGTCTCAAGAAAATTATTCAAACATTTAGATATTCCTTTTTTATTTGTTTGGGGCAACATACAATGGTATCCAAGATTTACTCCTTATTCTGTGCTCAGAAATCAATTCTGGAAGTCTGCCAATCTGCTATATTAAATATCTGGCCCCCAAATCTTCAGAGTTTTATGTAATTTGTGTCTTTACCTAATATATATAGCTATCCAGGTACATTTATAATATGTTAGATATGTTTATTAATTTTGTTCAAGGTTGAATATTTAGTTAGTTATTCTATGTAAAGTATTATTTCAGATTCTTGGTATAGAGCAAAGAGGATACAAGTTGTTTCCTGGCCTCATGGAATTTGTAGCACAATGAAGCAAATCAATGGTTTTTTAATAATTTAATAACGACCAAAAAACTGATATGTTGTTTTATTTTATGAAATGAACAAGGTTCGATTTTGATATATAAAATGAGGCTCCTAATCCGAAAATCAGGAAGAGATTTCCGAGAACAGTGTTCTTTGTATAGAGAAACATTTTTAAAATTATTTATTTAAAAAAATATCACATTGTTGATGTTTCGGGATGACAGCATTAATAAAGCATTTTTATAGAAATAACTGCACAGAGAACTACCATAATCATGTGAATGAATGAGGGAACTGGAAAAACCTGTCTGGAGTACAGGTAGGGGTGGGATGGGATGGAGGGAGATTTGAGACTTTGGTGGTGGGAATGTTGCACTGCTGAAGGGGGGTGTTCTTTACATGACTAAAACTTAATCACAATCATATATGTAATCAAGATGCTTGAATAAAGAAAAAAATAGAAAAAGAAAAGCACTTTTATGGAAAGGGGGTATACATGCACATATTATATATATATATATACATATATATGCATAAATATTGATAGTGCATGCAAGACAGCAGAAACTTATTTTATTTATTTGTTATTTTTATGTGCTTTTGTTTGTCTTTCAGCTATAGCCAGTGATACTCAGAGGTTACTCTTGGTTCTGTGCTCAGGAATTAATCCTGGTAGTAGTTCAGGGACCAAGTAGGATGTCTATGATTGACTCTGGGACAACTGTGTGCAAGGCAAGCTCCTTAACCATTACAGTATCATCTCTGGCACCAGAGAGGAACCCACATTTAAAGCAATTCAAAAAGAAAGACATAACTCTCAGATGAAAAAAGACATTGACTAGACATAAATTTTAATAAAAAAAAAAACCTTTTGTATTCGAAGAAGCCTACTAAAGTCAGTGATTTTAAAAACATATTTCTTTTTGGCTACTGCAAGTTGGCTATAAATTTTTCTGTGTTCTAGTAGATTATAATGCTATTTTTGTTCACAGAAGACAATTTATAAAAATATAACTTATCCAATGATATATAAAATAAAATTTTCAACAAACAGCTCTACATCAGTTAGCATAACCTTTGAATAATTCCATTAAGAAAATTGCAAAAGATATGAAAAACAGAAGTCTTTAATCAGTCCTAACACTTTCTAAAGTTAGAAAATGGTTGCAATATTTCCCTCTATTTCTAAAATTTACAGAGGACAGCATTATTTCTTAAATTTAGATTTTTGATACTTTAAAATCCACTTCCTAACATTATAAAAAAAACAGACAGATGTAAAAAATATTTTTTCTCTATAATAGTCTGCTTTCTTCCTTAAAGCTAGTTTTTCCTTTCTTATCAAAAAATTATCTTGTTTCCATTTCGCCCAGCGTCTTAATGAAAATTCTCCATCTATCTTTCCAGACTTTAAATAGGTACCTTGAATTTACCAGACTTACATATAGCTGTAGGCAGCATCTCTTTTCAGAGTAATTTTGTCTAACATGAAGTATTTATTAAGGATGATTTAATGCAAAGACACCTTCATTTAGTTTTTGCCTGGAGTCTGTATCAGATTTTGTGGATATTTTAACAAATGGAAAGTGCTGGAGTACACTGTGATCATTAAATTTTACTTTCTCTTTCAAGTCTGTTTACTTTTTTGTTAAATATTTAATTTAACTGAGTGCAATTAATAATTCAAAATTCAAAGGAATGAAATTCTACCATAAAATACATTTGTTCTCTAAACCATATTAATAAAGTGTATTTTATAGATTCTTATGAAATATAAAAATATTTTGCTTATTATTTGCCACTCAACTTTAAAGCTATTGCTATACAAACACACACATACCTTTTTTATCAGAGTATACTTGTGGCTCCAATTAACATATTAATAATCTTGCTACTTATGTTCAGTAAAACTGGCCTCAAAAATCTCTTAGCCAAACTAATTTATAATTCACAGAAGAAGAATATAAAGCTTTCTCTTCTGATTGATAGGAACCTATATGATTCTGGTTGCCTAACTGGAACACATGTTATGAGAGTATCATCCTTCATTATAAATAAGTCTTCTTTTAATATACTTTTGGAGAAAAAAATTCAGATATATTATATAATCATATTGTATTTTTGCTTACCTCTGGCAAAATCCTTAGGTAAAAATATGCCACATATTCAGACAAAAATAAAATGGTTAGAGAGATAGTGTGGAAGAGCTTTGCATGTAGCTACTAAACCTCCTTTGTCACATGGTTTTCTGAGCAGTGCTAAGTGGAATTTATGATATAGCTATTTAGCTCTTGGTGACCCAGGTAATAAATAGCACTTCAGGTTGTGAGTACTCCCACATCCTTGGACTTTCACAATGAACTATAGACCAGTTGTCTGAGAATTGCTGAAAAGATCATTTATACCTCTTGTGAACTTTATAGGTGGCTAAAAAACTAAAGGGGCAAGAGTATATGATTATAATATGAGATTATATAGCATATATACTCTATGTACTATATATATTATATAAAATATTATGTGCTATATAGTGCATAGAATATATATGCTATTAACATATATTATACATAACCATGTAGTGTGATTATAGAATAGTTGAAGAAAACTTAGTAATGCAATACAACCAATTTAATACAAGAAACGTAAAAATTAGAAAAATTGTAATTGCATAAACCCAGCTTTCAATGTTGTTTCAATTCTGCACTAGGCACACAACCTGGAGAAATGCCATAACATTTATAAAATAATTCTTTATCTGCTAGAAAGGGATAATTTTTCTCTGTTGGATATTTGGAATTAATTTTTAAAAACCACAAGTAT
>PVKC010035684.1:0-13406 GCA_004027635.1 Crocidura indochinensis | reverse complement strand
TGACTGTGAACTTTAACATGCTTTAAAGAGAATGTTGTGTCAAGCTTTTTTTTTCCCCCATAGGTTTTAGTTTTTAGGGTCACACCCAGCAGTGTATAGGGGTTGCTCAGAAATTATTCCTGGCAGTCTCAGTGGCCATATGGGATACTAGGATTGAACTTGGGTTGACCACTTGCAAAGCAAATGCCCTCCCCTCTGTGCTATTGCTCTGGCCCCTCAAGCTTTTCTTTCTGAAACAGCTATGAAAACCAATGTGGGAGTTGTGAACTTATTCAGTTAATCACAAACTGTTTCTTGTACTTAATTATTGTTGATCAGAAAATGGGAGTTTTGAATAAGCTCTTGTTTTAAGCAATCCATGTCTATAGACAGTTTCATGGGGGTGGCTAGAAGAGCTTCTTTTCCTATATGAGTGCTATGGTTGTATCAACACAAGATTCTTGGACATAAAATTAAAATAATTTTACCTAATTTTTTTTTTTTGGTTTTTGGGCCACACCTGGTGATGCTCAGGGGTTACTCCTGGCTATGCGCTTAGAAGTCGCTCCTGACTTGGGGGACCATATGGGAAACCGGGGGATCAAACCGAGGTCCGTCCTAAGCTAGCGTAGTCAAGGCAGGCACCTTACCTCCAGCGCCACCGCCCGGCTCCCAATTTTACCTAATGTTAACATTGTGGTACTGATTTCTTTTCTTTTTGGGCCACACTTGCCCCTCTGCTCAGGTGTTATTCCTGACTCTGCACTCAGGAATTACTCCTGGTGGGTGCTCGGGACCATGTGGGATGCTGGGGAATGAACCCAGGTCAGCCATGTGCAGGGCAAATGCTCTACCTCTGTACCATTGCTCTGGCCTCTTAGTACAGTGATTATTTTTTTTTTTTTTAGTATTCCTTAAGGCACTAATTTTTGTAAAAGTTAAGGTAAAATTAGGGGCCGGTGAGGTGGCGCTAGAGGTAAGGTGTCTGCCTTGCAAGCGCTAGCCAAGGAAAGATTGCGACCGCGGTTCGATCCTCCAGCGTTCCCCCGAGCCAGAGGCAATTTCTGAGCGCTTAGCAAGGAGTAACCCCTGAGCATCAAACGGGTGTGGCCCGAAAAACCAAAAAAAAAAAAAACAACTAAGGTAAAATTAATGCCTTTTGATTTTTAAATTAGGTATCATATTTAGTTTTTTTTTGGTTGTTTTTGGGTCACACCTGGTGCCACTTGACTTATTCTTGATTCTGCGCTCAGAAATCACTCCTGGCAGCCTTGGGGGACCATAAGGAATGCTGGGAATTGAACTCAGGTCTGTCCTGGGTTGGCCACATGAAAGGCAAACTCCCTACTGCTGTGCTATCTTTCTGGACCTCTTACTTGTTTTTGTGTGATATATATATATATATATTTTTGTTTTTTGGGTCACACCCGGCAGTGCTCAGGGGTTGCTCCTGGCTCCATGCTCATGGGGCACCGGGATTCGAACCGATGACCTTTGGCATGAAAGGCAAACGCCTTACCTCCATGCTATCTCCCGTGCCCCTTTGTGTGATATTTTAATTGGACTTCCACTATTGTCTCACCCTCGCATTGAAAATCTTGTGCAAATACTTATGTACTTGTTTATTAGTTGTTGGAAAGAAATCACTATGGAAGTAAAATGGTACTATTTTCTTCCTGTGTCATATAGGGAAGTGTTTAAAAATTAGGGGAGATTTTCGGAGCCAGAGAATATGCAGAGATTAAAGTGCTTTCCATACATGCTTCCAACACTATTTTGATTTCTAGTATTACATATGGTCCTTTGAACACTACAGAAGTGACTCCTGAGCACAGGATTAGGAGTAACTCCTGATACAGCTCATTGTGGACCCCAAACCCCCAAACAAATTGGTAACTAGTGGAAAATTTCAAATCCACAAAAGAGAGCAATATGCTATATTTTATATAGGTTTATATAAGCTTTATACTTAGACAACTTCAGCAATGAAACTTTCTGAAATATTAAATTATATAACGTCTGTCAATATTGCTTATTGTAATAACCTTTTTTAATTTTTTTTAAGATTTCAGACGCAGAACTCCAGGAAGTTGTAAAAGTGGGTCAGGCAAGTGAAATTGCACGTCAGACTGCTGAGGAATCTGGCATAACGAATTCTGCTTCTAGTACTCTCTTGTCTGAGTACAATGTCACCAATAACAGCATTGCTCTTAGAACACCTCGAACTCCAGCTTCCCAGGACAGAATTCTGCAGGTGAGATGTCCTCTTAGGGAGAAGCTATAATTTCAATTAACTGATCTTCAAAATATTCTGAAGGACTATATTTAAAGTTTTAGCTTGATCTAGACTGTACTATTTCTCTCTTAACAGATGGTATACCAGAGAATAGCCAAACTTGGCTATTGAACTCTTCAGTGTTCTCGTACCTTTACAGCTCATTTAATTTTCCCCTTACAGATTGTCTTTTTCTTGGGGGGGGGGGCACACTTGTTGATGCTCAGGAATTACTCCTGGCTAAGCACTCAGAAATTGCCCCTGGCTTGGGGGGACCATATGGGAGGCCGGGGAATCGAACTGCCGTCCTTCTTTGGCTAGTGCTTGCAAGGCAGACACCTTACTTCTAGCACCACCTCGCCGGCTCCACAGATTGTCTTTTGTTTTTTTTGGTTTTTGGGTCACACCCGGCAGTGCTCAGGGGTTACTCCTGGCTCCATGCTCAGAAATTGCTCCTTGCAGGCACGGGGGACCATATGGGGCACCGAGATTCGAACTGATCACCTTTTGCATGAAAGGCAAACGCCTTACCTCCATGCTATCTCCCGGGCCCTCCACAGATTGTCTTTTAAAGCATAGTCAGATAAAAACAAAAACACCCAAATCCTTGAATTGCTCTCTAGAGGCACCAATACACCAGCTACTATTTTTGTTTTTACTGAACTGCCTTGTCACAAATTGTTTTAGTGCATAGTATTTTTATTTTGAATTAATATTTGTTATATTCATTTGGTTAATATTTTGAGGTTTCTTAATTCCATGCTTCTCTATCCTGGGATGGTTGGGGTATTAGGAGAATTCTTTTTGTTGGTTTTGGGTCATACCTGGAGGTCGTCAGACTACATCTGATTCTGTCCTACGGGGTCACTCCTATAAGATGCTTGGGGAACTATGCTGTATTGGGAATTGAACCAGAACCTCTTTTATGAAAAACATATTTTCTGTTCATCAGGCTTCAGTGGGGAAATTATTTTTTTGTGGGAGGACCCACACCTGGCAGTATCAAGGAGTTACTCTTGGCTCTGTGTTCAGGAATCACTCCTGGCAGACTTGGGGGACCATATAGGATGCTGGGGATAGAATCTGGTGATTCAATTGAAAAAAAAAAAAAAAACAGGCATGCGTGATGGGCGTTTTTGGGAGCCTAGATGAAAGAATATATTGTATTTAGGTTAGCAAAAAATATACACACTGACCTTTGGCAGAGTATTATTTTTTTTTTTCATGACTAAAGATACAGAGTAATGCAATTAGTCTTGCTCTGTTGATCTTCATTTTAACCCCAACCTGTATGGCTTAAGACATTTTATTATGGTCACGATTTCTGTGCCTTAGGATTTCAGGCATGGAATGTCTGTGGCACAGGAAGTAATTTGATGCTTCAAGGCTGGAATCACTGTTAACTGTGGGTAGAATCCTCTTCTGGGAATGGCGAGTAAATGAGCTTAGATTGGAGTCTCCTAGCTGTAGTGTCTTCATTGTGATCGAGGAAGTCAGTGCTATGGCTTACCACCCTTGCACTGACTTTTCTTTGGAGACCAGGGTTGTTACTTCTGCATTGTTTCAGGTGAGTCAGTCCATTTAAACTCTAGAGGGAGCATGGACCCTACCCATGCTAGAAGGATTATTGGATTCTAACAGAGCATGTGAACTGAAAGATATGGTTGTGGCTATCTCTGGAAAATAAGTTTTTCACAGACCATGTGTATGTGCTGGGGGATTAAAATGACTTGTAGGTGTGATGATAGTAATGAATACAGAATTATAGTGAGGGACTCAAGAGTTTATTTAGTCCTGCCTGTCAGGCAA
This sequence comes from Crocidura indochinensis, assembly GCA_004027635.1. Lineage (NCBI taxonomy): Eukaryota > Metazoa > Chordata > Mammalia > Eulipotyphla > Soricidae > Crocidura > Crocidura indochinensis. The sequence goes on along the minus strand of PVKC010035684.1, from coordinate 9,343 downwards.
GATTTCAGAAAAGAACTACCCCTAAAAGTTTTCTTGTGAGGTGCACAGGCCAGTGGTAGTGTCTTTCCAGTAGGAGAAAGTGAAGACTAAGATAGATACAGGCTTAGTGATATAAAGCTAAACTAAAGTTTAAGTGTATTGATGTTTAGCCTACTAAGCTCACTGAGAAATTTGACCTCTTATTTTTAAAGATTATAAAGAGATTTTGCACAGGTAATAGAAAATTTGGGGTGATGATAATTTTGTAAGTTCATAGAAAAATATATATTTTCTCTTTTGGTTTTTGGACTACACATGGCTGTATTCAGAGCTTTCTCCCGAGATAAGAATGAATGCTGTTTTTTTTTTTCCTGAATTTCAAGATTTTGTATAATAGGATCAGAAAGGAATATTTTGTTAATTCTGTGTAAAGCTATTAAAATACACTTTTCCGCCTTCTTCGTTAACCAGGAAGCCCAAAACCTCATGGCCCTGACCAACGTGGACACCCCATTGAAAGGTGGACTTAATACTCCTTTGCATGAGAGCGACTTTTCAGGTGTCACACCACAGCGACAAGTTGTACAGACTCCAAACACAGTTCTTTCTACCCCATTCAGGTATCATAAGTAAATACTTATTTCTCTTTCAGAAAAATAGAAGTGCAAGGACTTGAACAATCTTTTAATTTATTATTTGTGACAGAGGGTGGTTATAAATGATTGACTTGCCTTTTTTTTGTTTTGGAGAGGGGCACACTTGCTTGTGCTCAGGGATTACTCCTGGTGATGTTTGGAAGACCATATGTAGTGTTGTGATTAAAAGTGGATTGGTCCATGCAAGTCAAACACCATATCTGGCTATCTCTCTGGCTCCTTCAGTTTCTTCTTATTCCATGAATAATGACAATGTTATCCTGGAATGCGGTAATAATTATTTGGAGTGCCCTAAATCACCCCACCCCTTTGAGTTTTTTTGTTTTTTGTTTTTTGTTTTTTTTTTTTTTTTTTTTTTTTTTTTTTTTTTTTTTTTTTTTTTTTTTTTTTTTTTTGGGCCACCCCCAGCGTTGGTGCTCAGGGGTTACTCTTGGCTATCTGCCCAAAAATAGCTCCTGGCAGGCACAGGGGACCATATGGGATGCTAGGATTCGAACCAGCCACCTTAGGTTCTGGGTTGGCTGCTTGCAAGGCAAACGCCGCTGTGCTATCTCTCCAGCTCCAGCCTGTTTAGTTTTCGATGCTGTCAGTCTTAAAAATTCTTTTTTTTTTTGTTTTTTGTTTTTGGGTCACACCCGGCAGCGCTCAGGGTTTACTCCTGGCTTTATGCTCAGAAATCGCTCCTGGAAGGCTCAGGAGACCATATGGGATGCCGGGATTCGAACCACTGATCTGCATGCAAAGCAAACGCTTTAACTCCATGCTATCTCTCCGGCCCCTTTAATCAAATTTTTTTTTTTTTTTTTTTTTGGTTTTTTGGGCCACACCCAGCAGTGCTCAGGGGTTACTTCTGGCTATGTGCTCAGAAGTCGCTCCTGGCCTGGGGGACCATATGGGAACCGGGGGGTCGAACCGAGGTCCGTCCTAAGCTAGCTCAGGCAAGGCAGGCACCTAACCTCCAGCGCCACTGCCCGGCCCCCCCCTTTAATCAAATTTTTAATGAGAAAATCAGTCCATTCTTAATGATTGTTTGGCAAATTTTGCAAAAATTTTATTTTCATATATATATTACTATTGCTTTTCTTCAACAATTTATTTTGAAAATTCATAGCATTAAGAGGTTGGCAAAATAAGTTAAACATTTTGTACCTATCATCAAGGTTCTGCAGTTGTTAGTATTTTACTAAATTAGCTCTCTGTATATTCATCTGTCCATCTTCTATTTTATTTATTTATTTACTTATTTATTTTTTAAAGGCAAGTCAATCATTTATATGCTCTCATGCATTCAGTTGATGAGGTCTTTGAATATGCCTGAACTCTATGCCTCACCTCTGTTCTTAACTACCTTAATATATCAAGAAAGTGGAAATAATGCTTGCTAAACCTAGTTAGGAAGCAAAAAATGTCAGGAATAATTATTTGAAATAATGCCAATACAATTCAAAATACTAAGAAAAGACAAAGTACAAAGGAAGAGAATTTCTGGGGTCCTTGTCTGCTTTCCTTGTGAAATAGTATACATGAAGACAGTTGGTAGCACAGTTCAAATGAAAGTCTACTTGTTTTAATGACATCTACCTTTTTAGAACTCCTTCTCAAGGTTCTGAAGGACTAACTCCTCGCAGTGGGACAACTCCTAAACCAGTTATGAATTCCACCCCTGGAAGAACTCCTCTTAGAGACAAGTTAAACATTAATCCTGAGGATGGAATGGCAGACTACAGTGACCCCTCTTATGTGAAGCAGATGGTATTTATCAGTTCCTCTTTTAAGTACGCTTATAATTGTTTTTAATCTCGCAAGTGTCAAGTTAAAACTTTCCCCTGTCCCCAATGCATATTACATACCTTAAGAATCTGTATGGATGCCAGAAAAGTAAAGTGATTCGAAAGATTTTGTTTTGGCTTTTGGGTCACACCCAGCAGCGCTCAGGGGTTACTCCTGGCTCCACTGGCTCCACGCTCAGAAATCACTCCTGGCAGGCACAGGGGACCATATGGGATGCTGGGATTCGAACCAATGATCTTCTGCATGAAAGGCAAACGCCTTACCTCCATGCTATCTCTCTGGTCCCGATTTGCAAGCTTTTGAAAAGGGAATCATTTTTATTTTTTTATTTTAATTTTTATTTTTTGGGTCACACCCAGCAGGCTCAGGGGTTACTTATTCCTGGCTCTATGCTCAGAACTCGCCCCTGGCAGGCACAGGGGACCATGTGGGATACCGGGATTTGAACCACTATCCTTCTGCATGGAAGGCAAATGCCTTACCTCCATGCTACCTTGCCGCCCTCCCCCCCCCTTTTTTTTTTTGTGTGTGTATTTTATTTTGTTGTTGTTTTTTGGGCCACACCCTGGCTATCTGCTCAGAAATAGCCCCTGGCAGGCACGGAGTGACTCCGGGAAACAACCACCTTAGGTCCTGGGCCAGCTGCTTTCAAGGCAAACACCGCTGTGCTATCTCTCCGCCCATCATTTTTATTTTTAAGCCTACAGTTTTTTAATGTCTGAATATTGATTGTGTGGAAAATACTTCTTTTGTGTATCTTTTGTGATAATTTTTTTGTTTAGTAATTGGGATCTTGAGTAATACTAAATTTTTACTATTTCTGTATAAAAGTTTGAGTCTCACATGTCTCATTAACTAGAATTTGAAGCTGATTTCTCTGTTACCTTTAGGAGAATCTAGATCTCTCAGTCAGGTTGATATGATTACTGTGTGTTTCGTTGTGTGTTTTGCAAAGTTTATTTTCTATAAATAGAAAACTATTATAGGAGTTACAGTTTTGCTTTTGTTCTTGTTACTTCATTATGTCACCATTGGAATTTACATAGTGAAAATTATCAGATTTTTACTTGACTATTAATGATGTTGGCCGGTTTACAATTCACAAATTCTAACTATTCAGTTAGCTTTAGTATTTTTATCACCTCAATACCTACTAATATCAACTCTGAGTGGTTAAATAAGAATTAGAAAAATTAGAATCTATAAAGTACAGGTCTGGACACTTGGGAATTGTAAAGTAGAACAAGTATATCCTTTGACTTCAAGAAGTTACATTTTGGAGACGTAAAAAACAAACCAAGCCAAAGGAGAGTTATAAAAACAAAATAAGTTATTTTAGCAACACTATTCTATCACATTTAGGGTGGTTAAAGAATTAATCAGATATTTTGGGTAACAAGTGGAAGAGTCTTCCTTAAAAAAGTAGTTCAGGAACATGAACGATGTCCCAGGTAAAGTTTACAATATAACATGGGGCATGTTTTGGATATAAAAATTATTTTGGTTCTCACACGTAGTATATATGTATTAAGGCAGTGGGAAATGAGACTGAAATGGACTAGGTACATTTGTCTACCAGACACTTTGCTATGGGAAATATGGACTAATTTTTTTTGTTATAATTTGAGCCATGCCTGTTGGTGCCGAGGGGTTACTTCTGGCTTTGATCTCAGAAATTACTCTTAGGTCAGGGGGGCCAAGATGCTGGGGATCGAACCTGTCTTGGCCCTCTACCCTTGTGCTACCGATGTGCTATCGCTCTGGCCCCAGTATGAACTGTTTTCTTTGACCAGTGTATTATTTGATGTATCATTAGAAATAAATGCTCAAAAAAGCACATAAATTCAGTCATCTTTTCAAAGTAGTTTTTATTGTCTAATACAGGGGTCTCAAACTTGCGGCCCTTCGTACAACATTGTGGCCCTGCCCTAGAGGAATCTTTTTTTTGTTTTGTTTTGTTTTGTTTTAGTTGTTTGGGTCATACTCCCCAATGTTCAAGGTTTACTACTGACTTTGCACTCAAGGATCACCCTGTCTTTGCCTCCTGCGGCTGGCAGGTAAATTGAGTTTGAGACCCCTGGTCTAAGGAGAAATTTAGCTTTAAATTTCATTTGCTTATGAACTACAGTGTCAGAAATTTGTTAATTTTAATGTTTTAAATTTATTTTTTCTTTTTGGGCCACATCTAGCTGTGTTCTAGGGTTACACCTGTCTCTGTACTCCAGAGATCATTCCTGGTGGGGCTCAAGGACCATATATATGCCTGGTTAGCACAGGCATGGCAGACATACCACCTGCTGTACTATAGCTCTGACCCTAGGAATTTTTTTTTTGTTTGTTTGTTTTTGGGCCACAACCGGTGACCCTCAGGGGTTACTCCTGGCTATTCACTCAGAAGTCGCTCCTGGCAGGCACGGGGGACCATATGGAGAACCGGGGGATCGAACCGAGGTCCGTCCTAGGTTAGCGCAGGCACCTTATCTCCAGTGCCACTGCCCGGCCCCGACCCTAGGAATTTTATTTGAAGTTTTTTTAGTTTGTTTTTGAGTCATACCTGGCGATCTGTAGGGGTTACCCCAGGCTCTGCACACAGGAAGTAATCCTGGTGGTTCTCAGGGACCATATTGGATGCTAGGAATCAAACTCTGGTGGCCACAGTGCAAGGCAAATGCTTTTACCTACTCCCTATCCCTGGGAATTAAATTTTATTTTTTTATTTTTTATTTTTTTTGGTTTTTGGGCTACACCCAGTGACGCTCAGGGGTTACTCCTGGCTATGCGCTCAGAAGTCGTCCCTGGCCTGGGGGACCATATGGGGCACGGGGGATCGAACTGCGGTCCGTCCAAGGCTAGCGCGGTAAGGCAGGCACCTTAAATTTTACTTTTTTTGCCACATCCTGCTGTGCTAGAGATTACTTCTGGTTCTGTGGTAAGAAAACACTTCTGGCAGATTTGAGGGACCATATAGAATGCTGGAAATTGGCCACCTGCAAGGCAAAAGCCCTATTCTCTGTGCTATCATTTTTGCCCCCTGGAAATTTATTATTTATTTATTTTGGTTTTGGGACCACACCTGATCGTACTCAGGATTCACTCCTTGCTCTGCACTCAGAAATTGCTCCTGACAGGTTTGGGGGACCATATGGGAAGCTGGGGATCAAACCCCAGCCTGCCCAGGATTATGTGCAAGGCAAATGTCTTGCTGCTGTGCTATTGCTTTATCTCTGAAAATTAATTTTTTTAAATGGAACTCCTAAAGATCTTTTAACACCCTGACCTCCAAAGTTAGTTCTAAGATCTTCTCTCAGAGTAGCCCAGTGTGTCGTCATTGATCACAAATCAAGTATTTGCTTATTGTTAATGTGAGAAGAAATGGGAGTAGAAATGAAACATTAAAAAAAATGTCTCTTAAGGGATTATTTATTGAGAAGTTAAAGCTAACCAATTACTTTTTAGAGCTCTTAGAGAATACTGATTGAAGTTTGTTTTTGGGTTTTGGGCTACAGCTGGTGATGCTCAGGGGTTACTTCTGGTTCAGAAATGGTACCTGGCAGGCTTGGTACCATATGGGATGCCGAGGATTGAACCCAGGTCTGCCATGTGCAAGATAAACGCCCTATCTGCTATGCTATCACTCTGGTCCCCAGATTGAATTCTTAATGTGTGTGAATTGAAAAGAACCATTGGTTCTTTTACACAGGAAAGAGAATCTCGTGAACACCTGCGTTTGGGCTTGATGGGCCTTCCTGCTCCCAAGAATGATTTTGAAATTGTTCTGCCAGAAAATGCTGAGAAGGAGCTGGAAGACCGGGAAACAGATGATACTTATATTGAAGATGCAGCTGATGTGGATGCACGGAAGCAGGTGGTTAATTGTACTGAAAGGAAGTGTGACTTTGTAGAATGTGGCAGTAGATTGACACCATGAAAACTGGTCATTCACTGTCTCGATCTTTTACTTGAAAGTTCTTTTTTTAGTATTAAAAATTTGATTATATGATCAGTACATGCTCTTAATAATTAACATTATATTCGGAGTATCTCGGTTGGCATTCTCTTGTAAGGGAGCCTTTGGGGGCCAAACCTAACACTGCGCAGGATCTGTTCCTGACTCTGCTTGGGACTGACCTCTGGTAGTGCTCTGGGAAATGAATTGGGGTTGACTATGTGCAAGGCAAGTAATTTAACTCCTGTATACTTGCTCCTGCCCCTTGACTGGTATTCTATGTACGTAGCAATCTAGGGGTGGGTCATATAATTCAGGCTGGACAGTCAAATGCCCAGTATCTATGAGATCCTGAGTTTGACCCTTGCAGCATCTGACTTCCCCCACCCCACCAAACACCACCAACTGTAGTCCTGGTGTCCCCCAAGCATCTCTGAGAATGGCATATGTACCTCTTCTCCCCTAAAGCATATTTAATGGTAGTGACCCATTAAAAAAATCAAAACAAAACTCATATATGACTCATATTTCTTCATGATACACATAAATTCGTTTTTGTGGTGGTGGGGAGAAGGTCTGCACTTGGAGGTGTTCAGGGCTTACTAATGGCTCTGTACTCAGGGATTATTCTTGGTTCACTCAGATCATTTGAGGTACCAGGGATCAAACCTGGGTCGGCCAATTGCAATTTTATGCACCTGCAGTGATTACTATGAAAATAACTTTTTTAGGCCATACGAGATGCTGAGCGTGTAAAGGAAATGAAAAGAATGCACAAGGCGGTCCAGAAAGATCTGCCAAGACCTTCAGAAGTAAGTGTTAGAATTACTGATTTGGGAAGTTCAAAATATTTTTGGTATGTTGTTTTTTATATTATTTGTAAAATCTGCAACATTTCAACTGCTTTTTTGAAATACAGTAAAGTGATTCTCAGATACAGTCTTATGCTTTACTGCACACATACGGTAGAACAAAGAATTTCCTTTGAAAATATAAAATTAACTAGTTTATACTAGAAAAATAATAGTATGTTGCATTGGTATTTAATGCTTGTACTTATTTTAAAACTTCAGGTGAATGAAACTATTCTCAGACCCTTAAATGTAGAACCACCTCTAACAGATTTACAGAAGAGTGAAGAACTAATCAAGAAGGAAATGATCACAATGCTTCATTATGATCTTCTACATCACCCTTATGAGCCATCTGGAAATAAAAAAGGAAAAACTGTAGGATTTGGCACCAATAATTCAGAGCACATTGCCTATCTGGAACATAATCCTTATGAAAAGTTTTCGAAAGAAGAACTGAAAAAGGTATGATTGAGTGGAAATACTTGTCTTTAGATTTAAGGATTTGTTAGTTTACTGCATCATCAATTTTCACACTGTTTTAAATCACCCCTTTTTATTGTGTGAGGAATTGAACCCACATATTCAGTGCCTGTGCTTGACTGAGTCACATCCCAGGCTCTTTGTTTTCCTTTATTGCTGTTTATAAACAGTTGAAATACACTGTAGATAGGACATGAATGTTCATATTAAGTGTTAAGTTTAATGAAATGCATCCCACCACCTACCCCTATGGTGGATGTTTGTCACGTGAACAGGTTTTGATGATTGTGTCTCATAGTTAGTGTATTCCTGACTGATATTTATTACAGCTTCCATTTTTTGTTTTGACTTCGCTGTCTAGAATTGATCTGAAAGGCCTTGAGTCCTCACTTTAGTTAGACTAATGAGGAAAAGCTATAATTTGGAATGTGTGCCCGTGTGGGTGGGTGGGTGAGGGGTTGTTATGCCACACCTGTTTGTGCTCAGAATTTGCTCCTGGCTCTTCTCAGGGTCACACACCCCGGCAGGCTCAGGGGACCATATGGGTTACCAGGAATAGAAGTCTGGTCAGCTAAGCATGTGCCCTACTTGATGTACTGTCTTTCTGGCTCCCAAAAGTTAGAATATTTTAAAAATGTTGACTGGGAATATAATTCAGTGATAGAGTTGCATGTGAAGTCATGGATTTGATTTCTAACACTGAAATAAAATATAATGTTTAAAGAATGTTTATAGATTAAACCTTTACTCTGTCAGGAAAGTTATTTTTCCTTATATAGTTCCTTTTTCTTCTTGGAAAGACAGTTTTTTTAATTTGAAAAAAAAATATTTTTTTTTTGGTTTTTGGGCCACACCCGGTGATGCTCAGGGGTTACTCCTGGCTATGTGCTCAGAAGTTGCTCCTGGCTTGGGGGACCATATGGGAAACCGGGGGATCGAACCGAGGTCCGTCCTAGGCTAGCGCAGGCAAGGCAGGCACCTTACCTTCAGCGCCACCGCCCGGCCCCAATATTTTTTTCTTATATAAAGTCTTTTCCTGACTCCTTTTCCACATTTTATTTATGTTTTTTTTCTAATTTTTATTATAACGCCATGATTTCCATGCTGTTTATAATATACCGTATTTTCTGGCATATAAGATGACCCCCTAATTTTGCAGTTAAAACATAGGTTTAGGCCTATATTCACTGTATAAGACAGAACGTTCCTGTGCTCCAACTGTAATGTACCATAGTGAGCCAATCACAACAAGCAAAGGTTCAAAGGGTATACTGTCATAGACTTTCTCTCTGACTCTGGCCCATTTGAACAGACTTTTTACAGTGTAGATTCGGATCCAGAACATTGTCTAATTTGCATGCATCAAAAGCCTGCTTGGATTGGCCGAGTTAGAGAGGCAGTCTGAGCAGCCTGGCAGTGATTGGTGCAGGATCGAGTTGGAAAATTCGTTTTGTGGCTGTATTCAGACAATTTTCGTTTATCGGCATATTGAAACTTTTTTTTTTTTTTTTTTTTTGGGTCACAGCCGGCAGTGCTCAGGGGTTACTCCTGGCTCCATGCTCAGAAATTGCTCCTGGCGGGCACGGGGGACCATATGGGGCACCGGGATTCGAACCGATGACCTTTTGCATGAAAGG
>PVKC010035683.1:0-13501 GCA_004027635.1 Crocidura indochinensis | reverse complement strand
GCCAGTAACAGAAGTGGAATTCTCTGAGGATCAGTAGAGGATTCTGCAAGTCAGGGGTATCCAGCAGATAACATCCTCAAGGCAAGTATATACAGAGTGGGAAGGATGCAGGTAACTCTTCAGGTAGAGAGGACAATAAGGAAAAAGAAGGAGAAAACCAGGGAGTATAGGTGGGTAGTTTGGGATCAGTTGATGCACATCAGTGAAGCTTAAAGAGTTCACTGCATACTTCATTGAAAAAGGGATAAAGGCTGAAGCATATCGTGTTTATTATTTTTTTAAACTTAAAACAATATTTGGAGGGTCAGGAGGCACAACTATCTTATTTAGAGGTACATATGTTGCTGTGACTTGCATGTAAAATAAAAGTGCCTCACCCTATGTAGTCATCTCCCCAATCTATAATGGACATGTTGTAGGTAACTTTATTGGGGATGCTTCTTGATCAGAATTCTCACAGAACTGGTTTGCAGACTTAAAGGGAGTAGAGGCACCAGTTAGTTGCACAATTATACCAGCACCTGGGGCACCTGCCTGGGTACCTACCCATGGGCCATACCCTTCAAAAATCCTCCGAAGGGGCCCGGGAGATAGCATGGAGGTAAGGCGTTTGCCTTTCATGCAAAAGGTCATCGGTTCGAATCCCGGTGCCCCATATGGTCCCCCGTGCCTGCCAGGAGCAATTTCTGAGCATGGAGCCAGGAGTAACCCCTGAGCACTGCCGGGTGTGACCCAAAAAACAAAACAAAACAAAAAAATCCTCCGAAGACATATGCTTGCACTCAACCCTTATTCTATCCCCCAGCATCACGTCTGGTTCCCTAAACTCCAACCAGGGCCACTCCTGGGCACTGAGCCAGGAGTAGCACCAGAGCACTGTCAAGTGTGACCTCCAAGACAACTAAGCAACAAACACAAACCTGTCTTGTCTTCCTGACACCTGGAGGGAAATTTCTTTGTCTATTTCTTCTCCTGTAGGGGCTTCTACTTCATCAGGACAGAGAGACATGTTTTATGTGTAGAAGTATTTGAAGGAATTATCTCTGTGGCATTGTCTCTGAGCCCCTCTCTGGCCCTGAGCTTGAGCTTTCCTGGCAATTTATGTCCCCAAACCCAGGACAGATTCTGAACAGGCTGCCCCAGAGAAGTTGCCACTCAGCCATGCCAATGACCCAATGACTTCCTAGAGCTGTCTTCCAAAACCCTAGTTGGGAAAAGGTGGGTGCCTAGCTGGCACAGGGCACCCATGAACTTGAATATGGAGAGATCTCCTGAGGGGTTGATATATACTGATACCTACTGCTGTAGGTGTTCTTGGCAAGCTCGTGTTTGCACCAAGAGAAATGTTACTTGTATTTCAGTGATTTGGTTCTGGTGGGTCATCACCATCTACTCAAGCAGGCTTCCAGGTTCATGGGGCAGTGTGGGCAGATCAGGGGAACTACCTATCCTCGTTGTTCCTGATTCTTTCCCCCCCTCAACGCTTGATATTCCCCAGGGAAAAGATAGGCAATGACTGGAAGTGATTGACTCTGCCCAGGGAGGCGGTGGTGGTGGAGAAAACTGGTGTCTGACAGCAAGTGTTTCCCTTGGGTAAGAAATGCGATGAAATGAGGTGAACTGAAATCGAAGTGATAGCAAAGCAGATAGGGAGTTTGCCTTGCACACAGTCAACCTGGATTTTAACCTTGACATTTCATATGGTCCTCAGAGTTTCCTAGGAGTAATTTCTGAGTACAGAGCCAGAAATAACAGCTCTACCAGCTGTGGTCCAAAATAAATTTAAAAAAATTAAAGGGTCTTGGGCAGGGAATTGGAACCCTTTCTCCCTCATCCTTTTATTCAAGCCCTGGTTTCCTCCCCGAGAGCATGATCTCTCCCTTTCCATCTGTCGCCTGGTACAAGTTGCAGGGTATAATAATTGGAGTTGTCTCATAGTGACTCCAATAAAGGCTGATGTTTTGTGGAGATTTGGGGGCTTTTTTTTGGTTGTTTTGGAATAACACCCACCAGTGCTCAGGGCTTACTCCTGGCTCTATGCTCAGGAATTACTTCTAACAGGATTCTATACATATGGGATGCCAGGGATCTAACCCAAGTCTGTCATTTGCAAGTCAAATGCCTTCTCCTCTATGCTATCACTCCAGCCCTGTGGGCTCTGATGTTTAACCCTTAGTAGAACACCACAAGAAAGGCAATTTCCTTAGTCCACCCTCACAGATCAGACTTCAGATGGGTTTTTTGGAGATCAGTAGTGGAGACAATTTGATCTTTGTGGAGAGGAAAAAAGATAGAAGGTTTCTTTGGACAGTAATCCACTTGGGCCTATCCTTTCCCAGCTTCTCTAACTCATTCTGGCCTTTGCCCTATGCAGTGTTCTCAGAGGCTCTATTGCTTCCCAGTCATGTGCAAGCTTCAGGTTGAGTGTTATAGTGCAGATGAATGTCTTAGAGTCCTCTCTGACTTCGTGCTCCCCAAGATTCCTTATGGTTCGGGGACACACACAAACACACATACACACATACACACACATTTCAATGAACCAGGACCATTCTATCCCTTGAGGAGGGATAGAATCTTTCATCCTAAATTATTTGCATGGAAGCATCTTGCCCCAGCCTCGAGTTCTCTCTTCACTGCCGGAGTTCAATCCTGGTGCCCTGGAGGAAGACAGGGGAGCCTCAATTCTTGATTCCACTCAGATCTCCACAGGTGAAGCAGCCTCATTTTCCAATGAGCTTCCTGATGTTTTTTCTACTATGACTTCATCTGGCTCTACCCTCCTGGCTTTCCCTCTGCCCAGGAACTCGAACGTGGTACCAGTTTGACAACATATCTGAAGGTGGTCTGTGACTCTTTTGCTTGTATTTCTATTTCTCCATCATGGCCAGAAGGTCCTACCCTCCACTTTGGATGGGTGAGAATCCAGAATCCCTTCAGATCCGCACTGAGCCCTATGGGCAGCTCTGTACCTCCTGCGACTTGGAGCCTGCTGTGTGCTTGTTGGCCTCATAGGGGTATCTAGGGAGACCTGAGGCCTGGACTATATCTAGAAAATGCCTCTTCTCAGGCCAGGTTCCTTGTATAAGCAAAGGGCCAAGGCTGAACCAGAAGCAGTGCTTTGAGCCAGGACACTCTCTCTGGGAGCTTGATTTTTCCCTATTGCAGCAGAGAGACCACATCCAGCAGTGCTGGGGGATATCAGGGCCACATCTGGCTCCACTCCAGGGGTGTGGGGCCTCTATGGTGCCAGGGCTGAATCTTGAGACCTTGCAGGTGGCAGGACTCTGCTGGCCCAGTTTGCCCTGCATCCTTGGCCCCACTGAGCCAGGAGTTTCTCAGGAGCTCTTTGTGGTTGTCAAGTTAGTGAAATTTAAGTCTATGGTGTCCGTCTAATCCCTGCGCAAATTGTGAGAAGCTGGCTGAGGTCTTATTTGCCCAGTGAGCCGTCCCTGCTTGCCTGGGCCCAGACACACCTCAGCCCCAGTGTTCTGCTCATTAAAAGGTGTCTGGTTTCCAAAACCACCTCTGTGTGGAGCCTTCACACCCTGTGGGTTGCAGGGGAGAGAAAACATTTCTAGTCGTTTGATTTCCTTTCCTGCCTCCCTCCCACCCTTCTCCTTTCTTTCTCCATGCCCTTCCCATGTGGGCTGGATGGATTATCAAATACTAGGTGTGTCTGGGCATTGGGAAGGCACCCAGATTTCTGGGTGCCCTCTTTGTGCAGAGGCCCCTGCTGAGCTCCCAGCAGGAACCAGAGGCAAACTCAGAATATTTGTCACCAGGACCTGGGAGGTACATAAGGTGGATGATTTTCTCCTCTCTCTCTCTCTCTCTCTCTCTCTCTCTCCCTCTCTCTCTCTCTCTCTCTCTCTCTCTCGTTTTTTACCCTGCCCTGTGTTAAGATGAATTTGAAAATTGGGGTGTTTTCTCTCATCTCTCTTCTTTGCCAAAGCCTCATTCCATGTTGGGGGTCAAGGTGAAATTTAGGCCAACCCGTATTGTTCAGGAGTTACTCCTGCCTCTGCATTCAGGGATCATTCCTGGTGATGCTCAGGATACCAAATAGGATGCTGGGAATTGAACCCAGGTCAGCTTCGTGCAAGGTAAATGCCCTCATCCCTGTTGGTCTCAGAACATTCATGTTTGTGTTTTGTTTTGTTTTGTTTTTTTGGTTTTTGGGTCACACCCCAGCAGCGCTCAGGGGTTACTCCTGGCTCCATGCTCAGAAATTGCTCCTGGCAGGCACGGGGGACCATATGGGGCACCGGGATTCGAACCGATGGCCTTTTGCATGAAAGGCAAACGCCTTACCTCCATGCTATCTCCCGGGCCCAACATTCATGTTTTTAAGTGGCCATTCTCCTCAAAGGGGTCTACTGCATAGCCATCATCCTTAACAAATCCTGCCAGGTTTCTTTGCAGGTCTCTACTGTCTGATCTTAAAATTTACTGTAGGTGTGGTAGAGAGAAAACTCCATGGGCTGAGCTTGTGCTTAGCTTGTGGGAGACCCAGGTTTGATTTCCAGCACCTCATGGTGTCCCGTGCACTTCTTCAAGCAGCCCTGTGTACAAGAGCCAGAAGTAGGAGCCTGAACACACTGGGTGTGCCCCAAAATCAAATCTAAAAAAATTACCATTCAGAGCATTCCTGAATTTGAAACTTCCTACAAAGTTCTAGTAATCAAACCAGCATGGCACTAGCTCAGTAATGGGCCAATAGAATCAGTGTAAGTGAGTGAATACTCCAGAATTAAAGTCTTTGCTTTGTTTTGGGGCCATACTGAGCAGTGCTCCAGAGACCATATGTGGTGTTCAGGATAGAACCTGGCTCAATTGAGTATAAGGCCAAGTGCTTATCTACTGTTCTCTTTCCTCAACGCCTTAACTCATATTCTAGTGATCATTTTATTTTCAAGGATAATAAGACTACTCAAAAGGGTGTACTTTTTTATTGTTGCTCTTTTTTTTTAGCGTATGGTAGGGAGAAAACTTGGTAGATCACAGAAAGCGGGGTGCATGCTTTGCATACAGGAAGTCCAGGTTTAAATTCCAACACTATGGTGTTGGAATATTCTCTCATATCATTTACAAAAATTGTCAAAAATCACTGATGTGAATAGTTTCCTGTAGTTTTACAAGGCTGAGCATGGCAAAGGCAAAAGAAGCCTGATCAGGAATGTAAGATTATCTTTGATCATGAACTCCAGCCCTGCTTGCCTTGCATGCAGTCAATTCAGGTTCGATCCCTGCACACCATATAGACCTGAGAGCCTATTCCTGAGCTCAGAATTAGGAGTAAGTCTTGAGTGCCACCTAAGTGTGACCCCCCCAAATAAGATATTAAATAAATAAAATAAAGTAAGAAAATAAAAATAAAGTAAGAAAATAAAATAAGGTAACTGCAACTCTTTTGAAGAAATAACTGGATGTAGGTGGAGGTGTGGTGGCAGGGTAGAATAATGTAGAAAACAAGAAACTCCAAAAGCCTGCTCCAGGGAAACTGTCTTTCCCTGTTTGGGTTCCTCTGGCCACCTGCAGCCTAAGAAATAAGAACCATATATGAGACCTGGCTACACTTCCAGGGAGTTGACTTTGGAGTATGAAAAATCTGGTTCTTAGGTCGGATTCTTTTCGTTCCCCTCTATTCATTACTTTCTTGCATTCCCACCAGCACTGTGAAAGGGAGGAAAAGCAGAACTGTCACTTTCTTTTCCATGGGCCCTTGTTTGCCGAGTAACAGCCTGCTCCCTCCACAAACAAACACCTAACCCTCAGGTTTTGCGCCACAACTCAGCTGCTATCTCTTCTTACTTAAAGAGGAAGGAACGGAGACAATAGTGAGTTGTGAGGGGCTGGAGCAATAGCACAGTGGGCAGTGTGCAGCCAACCTGGCATCCACAGCATCCCATGTATTCCCCAAGCACCACCAGGAATGACCCCCTGAGCTCAGAACAAGGAGACTATTCTGGAGTTTGTCAGAGTAGAGCTGGCAGTCAGGTTCCTAGATGGCAACAACTTGTCACAACCCACAGAGTGTCTGCTTGGTCCTCAAGTTTAGGAACAATTATGGAGAAATCCAGTAGCATTTGTGATACATGGATGGTCACACAACAAGTTGCTTTCATTCTATCTAATGTTTTCTGCCACCTTGTGTACACTGCCAGCTCGTGGACACTGAGTACATGCATCCCACCTATGGAAAGTTTGTAGGTAATTATGGAAGACATCATCTTCATTTATCAAGACAACTCCTGTGCAGACGTCACATGCCCTCAGTGTCCAAACGGGTTAATTTAAGGCCTGTCCAAAATCTTCTCTTATTTCCCTTCTCCAAACATATTAATGTTGAGTAAGTCAAAAATTGGCAGCAAGTAGAAACTGAGTATTACCAGGTTCTTGCTCTTTTCTTTCAGAACCATGAAGGAGCTTCATGAAGCTTCATGAGCTTCATGACAAGGCATTATTGAGTGACATAATCTTTGTCTAAGTATAAATATTGGACTCCAGCAAGACTGCACATTTGGTTTTGCACATGGTACTTGGGTGATGCTGGCTTAGCATCACCTTCTCCCATTCTTCTTGATATTTTGTTTTGCTGTATTGGGTGACAGTGTCAGTTATAGAATCCAGGACCTCACACATGCAAGGCCAATGCCTTACCACTGAGCCACAACCCCACTATTGAAGAAAACTATGACTGTGTTTCCATAAGGACTGGAGTTCATGGTTCTCAGAGAAAATCCAAGCGGGTGAGAGTTGTCTGCTCTTCCCAGTAGGCACAAGTGCCATGTGTTGTAGAGGAGTATGTGTGTGGTTGTACTTGGACCCAGAGATTTCACAACATGGGGAAACTATGCTGGTTGGTTCAGACCCAGTGACCAGACAGTGGTGACTAAATCCTAGGCGCAACTCTCCTCTCTCTCTTCACAGCATCTTTTCCTCTTGCTGTCTCATCACACACTCTCTGAAGAGTCTGTCTTGGGTTCGCTCACACTAAGGCAGCCCGAAAATCTTGGGAACTCCCACTATCACTTGAAGAGAAACTATTCCAGTGCCACTTAGCATCATTTCTCCACACAAGCCTATCTGATTTCAAAGTGAACTTGGAGCAGAAAATAATGATTGCGATGAAAAAAAATTCATCTTTCTGCCCAACCAGGACACCATGAAGCCTGACATAATCCTCTTTATTAGCCAGAATATTAGGAAGATATTTAAGATAAGTAATGTTTCTTTTTTCCATTTTTTATCAATAAATAATTCAACTCTAGGACATTCTATTTATTTCCTATTTTATGTTTGCATTTTTTTCTAATTAATTTTTCCATCTCAGATGAGTAAGAAGCCCCATGCTAGTAAGATGTGAGCAAGAACCCGGTCACATAGAACTCAGGAAAACCCCATCATTGTGCTAAAAAATACAAAAGCATCTCACCATTTTTAAAAATTTTTTCTATTTAAACACCATGGTTACAAGGTTGTTCATACAGTTGTTTTGTTCTTCCACAGATAAAGTTGTTTATGACTGAGTCATAGTCAGTGTACAACAACCTTCACCAGTGCACATCTCCCACCAACAATGTCAACAGATTTCCTCTCCCTCTCCCTGATGTCCTCTTTCCTCCCACCTACCTTTCCCCACCTACTTCTGGGGCAGGCATTTTACTTCTCTCTCTCTCTCTCTCTCTCTCTCTCCCCCCCCTCTCTCTCCCTTTTTTGACACTACGGTTTGCACTACTGTTAATGAAGGGGTGCCATGTGTTGTATATGAAAGCATTTCCATATTATTCTTTGCCTGTTGTCCCACCTGACCTTCCAGGTGGGGGCGTTGTTGAGAGTCGAATACATAGTTTGGGAGCAAGGTGCTCAGGGACTTTGGGAAGAGTTTGCTGAGTGGCTCGAGTGTTTTTTGAAGCTAGCAGCAGTCTGACAAAGGACTCTCTTCTCCCAACCTTTTACCCCTTAACCCTCCTGTTTGTGTGGATTATTTGCTTTGGTTAATAAATATTACCAAGATCTCCCCCCAAAAGGGGAGAAAGGGATAGGAATCAATTTCTCATTCTGGGAGCTCTTTGAGGATACACAAATAACAAATAAAAGAGTAAACGGGACCCCACAGGTGGGGCTACACCATGAATGTCTCTTTCATATTAGACCCTTCTATTCTAACTGAACTCTTCACTTTTTGTGGCAAGCTTTCTACCATGGATTGATCCTCCTAATCCTCATCTCTATTGTCTTTAGACATCATCCCCACAGAGATTATGTTCATCCCTCTCCCTCTAACTCATTTCACTCAGCATAAATCTTCATGTCCATCTATGCATAAGCAAATTTCATGACTTCATTTTCCTAATGACTGCTCCATTGTGTAGATGTACCATGGTTTCTTTAGTCACTCATCTCTTGTCAGGCACCTGGATTGCTTCCAGTGTCTGGCTGTTGTAAATAGTTCTGTGATAAACATAAGAGTGAAGAGGACATTTTTGTATTGTTTTTGTGTTCCCATGGTGTATACCTAAGACTAGTTTTGCTAGATTATAAGGAAGCTCAATTTTCTAGTTTTTTGAGGAATATCTATATTGTTTTCCAGAAAAGCTGAACTAGACAGCATTCCCACCAGCAATGAATGAGAATTCCTTTCTTTCACATTCATGCCAGCACTGGTTATTCTTGTTAATGACATGTGACAGTGTCTGTATGTGTGAGATGATACCTCATTGTTGTTTTTATTTGCATCTCCATCATTATTATTGATGAGTGTCTTTTTCATGTGTTTCTTCTTCTTCTTCTTCTTCTTCTTCTTCTTCTTCTTCTTCTTCTTCTTCTTCTTCTTCTTCTTCTTCTTCTTCGAGTAAATGTCTATTCATTTCTTTTTCCCAATTTTTGATAGGGCTATATATTTTTTCCCGTTAAGTTCTGCCAGTACCTTATATATCTTAGATATTACCCTTTATTAAATGGATATTAGGTTAATAGTTTTTATCATTTCTTATTCTATTTCTCCCATGGCCTTTATATCCTAGTTACTGTTTCTTTTGAAAAGAAACTTCTCAGTTTAATATAGTCTCATTTACTTATCTCTTCTTCCACTTGCTTGAACAGTGGTGTTTCCTCCTTGAAGTTGTTTTTAGTCTCAATGTCATGGATTGTTTTGTTTGTCTATGCCTTCCTCTATATACCTTATAGTTTAAGATTTGATATCAAAGTCTTTAATAAAGAGAGCTCTAAGTTCACTTTTTTGCATTTAGTTGACCAGTTTTCACAACACCACTTGTTGAAGAGGCTTTTCTTGCTCCACTTTATATTTATTGACCCTTTATCAAATATTAATTGCTTAATTGGGAGTTAGTCTCAGAAAACTCAAGTCTATTCTATTGATCGGAGGGTTTATCTTTGTACCAATATCATAGTGTTTTAATTACTATTACTTTATAGTAAAATTTAAAGTTGGGAAAACTAATGCCTCCCATCTTCTTTTTCCCAATAATTGCTATAACTATTTGTGGGCATTGATTTTTCCAAATGAATTTCAGGAGTATTTGATCTACTTCTTTGAAATATATCATGTGTATCCTCAGAGAGAGATTACATTAAATATGTATAATGCTTTGGAAAGTATTGTCTTTTTTTTTTTGGTTTTTGGGTCACATCAGGTGACACTCAGAAATTACTCCTGGCTATGCTCTCAGAAATTGCTCCTCGCTTGGGGGACCATATGGGATGCCGGGGATCAAACCCAAGTCTGTCTGGGCAGCCTCATACAAGGCAAATGTCCTATCAGTGAGCTATCACTCCAGGCCCCAGTATTGTCATTTTAATTATGTTAATCCTTCCAATCCATGAGCAGGATATATATTTTCATGTCTTTGGGTCCTCTTTTATTTCTTAAAGCAGTATTTTTTAGTTTTCTTTGTATAGGTCTTTCACCTCTATAGTTAAGTTGACTCAGAGGAACTTGATTTTCTAACGCACAATTGTAAATGGGGTTGTTTTGTACTGTCTCTTTCTTCTCTTTCATTATTTGTTTATAAAAATGCCATGGATTTTTGTGTTAATTTGATAGCTTGTCACTTTACTATACAAATATATTGTTTCTAGAAGCTTTCTGTAGAGTCTTTGGACTTTTCTAAATATAGTATCATATCATCTGCAAACAGTGAGAGCTTGACTTCTTACTTTTCTGTCTGGATGCCCTTGATATCTCTTTCTTACCTGAATGCAATGGCAAGCACTTCCAGTACTATGTTGAAGAGAAGTGGCAAGAGGGTGCAACCTTGTCTTGTACCAGATCTTAGAGGAAAGGCTTTTAGTTTTTCCTCATTAAATATTTGCCATGAGCTTGTGGTAAATGGCCTTGACTTATTGAGAAAAGTTCCTTTAATTCCCATCTTGTTGAGAATTTTTAATCATTAATGAATGTTGAACCTTGTCAAATGCTTTCTCTGCATCTATTGATATGAAATATGATTTTAATATTTTATTCCTTGCGTCTTTGGAACTACTACTACGTGGTCATGGTGTAGGACCTTCTTAATGAGCCATTGGATTCTATTTGCTAGAATTGTTTGAGGATCTTTGCATCTGTGTTTATCAAGGAGCTTGGCCTGTGGCTCTATTTTTTGTGGCATCTCTGTCTGCTTTTGGTATCGGTGATGTTAGCTTCATTGATATGATTTTAAGTGTTTCTGTTTCTTCAATTTTCTGGAAGAGCCTGAAAAGGATTGGCAGTAGGTCCTTTTGAAAGGTTTGAAAGAATTTTCTAGTGAATCCATCAGAGACTAGACTTTTGTTTTGGGAAAGTCTTTTGACTACCATTTCAATTTCCCTAATATGATAAATCTGTTCAGATATTCCACAGCATCTTGGTTCAACCTTGGGAAGTTATAAGAGTCCAATAATCCATCCATTTCTTCCAGGTTCTCTTGTTTTGTGGCTTAAAATTTCTCAAAGTAGTCTCTGATTACTCTTTAAATTTCTGTAGTATCTGTAGTAGCCTCCCCTTTTATATTTCTAATTAGATTTATTAAGTCTCTCTCTCTTTGTGAGTCTTGCGGTGGCTTACTGTTTTTGTTCTTGTTTTTTCAGAGAACCAACTCTTATTTTCTTTGATCTTTTGGGTTGTTTTTTGGATTTCCAGTTCGTTAATTTCTGCTCAAAACTTTGTTATTTCCTTCCATCTGCCTATTTTTCGTTCCTTTTGTTGATAATTTTCCAATTTTTTAAGCTGTTCCTTTAAGTTATTTATCATCATTCCTGATGAATGCCTGCAAAGCTACAAATTTTCTACTTAAGGAGTTGGAGCAGTGGTGCAAGTGGTAAGGCATCTGCCTTGCCCACGCTATCCTATGATAAACTGCGATTCTATCCTCTGGCATCCAATATGGTCTCCCAAGCCTAGAACGATTTCTGAGTGCATATCTTTTTTTTTTTTTTTTTTTTTTTTTTTAGGTTTTTGGGTCACACCCGGCAGTGCTCAGGGGTTACTCCTGGCTCCATGCTCAGAAATTGCTCCTGGCAGGCACGGGGGACCATATGGGGCACCGGGATTCGAACCAATGACCTTTTGCATGAAAGGCAAATGCCTTACCTCCATGCTATCTCCCGGGCCCCTCTGAGTGCATATCTTGAAGTAACCCCTGAGCGTCACCGGGTGTGGACCAAAAAAACAAACAAAAATTTCTTCTTAATACTACTTTTTCTTTATTTTATATTTTATGTCTATATAAAATATATGTATATTATATATGTGTATATATATACTTATACACAACACTAATCCACTCTCTTACACTTCTTCCTTCATAACCAATATATCCTTGTTGAGTTTTAGATTGGTTGACCTATAGGGGTGACAGGTCAGTGTTGAAGTTTCCCACGATTATTATGTTGTTATTGTTGTATTTCTTTAACTCTATCAGCAATTGTTTTAAATATTTTGCTGGCTCCTCAGTGGTGTATATATGATTAAGAGTGTATATATCTCTTGATTATTAAGAAATATTTATCTTGGGGCCGGGCGGTGGCGCTGAAGGTAAGGTGCCTGACTTGCCTGTGCTAGCCTAGGATGAACCGTGGTTCGATCCCCTGGTCTCCCATATGTTCCCCCAAGCCAGGAGCAACTTCTGAGCACATAGCCAGGAGTAACCCCTGAGCATCACTGGGTGTGGCCCAAAAACCAAAAAAAAAAAAAAAAAAGAAATATTTATCGCTATTTTTAAGCATAAACTCTGTGTTGTTTGATATTAGTATGAGCACCCCAACCTTTTTAAGTGAGTTGTTTGCTTAAATAATTGTCCTCCAACCTATGACTTTGAGTCTATGTTTGCTCAGATTATTCAGTTGTGCTTCTTTCAGGCAGTCAAATGTTGAATTTAACATTTTGATCCATTATGCCACTCTGTCTCTTAATTGGTGCATTTAGTCCATTAACATTGAGAGAGATGATTAGCATGGGATTGTCATATTTTTATTGAAGTTTGATCTGTGTGTTGGGTATGTCTTGCCTTTAAGTAGACACTTCAGCTCTTCTTTTAAGTTGATTTAGAGTCTGTAAAGTTCTGAGCTGTTGTTTATCCATTAAGCTCTGTATCCTTTCTTCAAACTTTCCTTCCTGAAAGTTTGACTGGATAAAGTAATCTTGGTAAAGAATTCATTTTTCTGATTTTTGTCACTGTATCCCATCACTGTCTTCAGGCTATGAGAATTGTTTGTGATAAATCTGCTCTAAATCTTAGGATGCCTCTTAGGAATTTACTGTTTTCAGTATTCTATCCCTATCTGTGATTTTCATCACTGTGATTAGTATTTGCCTTGGGGTGCTTTTCTTAGGAACTTTTTTAGCTGGTATTCTTTAGGCATCCAGGATATGGTTGCATGCACTATTTAGTTCTGGGAAATTCTCAAAAATGATGTTCTTGACTATTAAGTCTAATCGGCGTTTTCTTCCTTTGTTGTTTATATTGACTTTATCCCAGAGTTGTTTTGTCATTTGTTCACTTTCTTTGAGGATTTTTTTTCAGCCTCTTCTGTTGTATGAGGTGTTATCATCTTCTACTCATCTTAAACATCACTGACTATGTCCTCAATGGCTGTTACTCTGCTTTCCAGTGATGTTTTCATTTCACCTACCATATTTTTTCAGCCCTGATATTTCTGTTTGAAGTCTTCTTATTTTTACTCTCATATTCGCTTATGTCTTATGGGATGTCCTCTTATTGTTTAAGTTCTTTGAACATCCTTAACATTTTTCTCTAAAGTCCTGATCAGAGATATTATGTAAGTGGCTGGTGATGGTTGAGTCTCCAGAACTAGCATCATCACAGTCACAAGGTTTGTGATTCTGAATAGTTTTTCCATTGTGAAATGTGTTGTATGGTTCTGTTATTATTCATTGTGGTCCAGCTCCTTGATTGGAAGAAATGTGCAAACATATAGTGAAGCAGTGGAGCTTACTAGGTTCACACACCTCAGCTCAGTTCAAACTAGAGCCCCCCCC
>PVKC010035682.1:0-13402 GCA_004027635.1 Crocidura indochinensis | reverse complement strand
CCCCACACCCCTCCCCAGGCCCAGTCACAGCCGCCCCTTCGGGGAGCACATCATCCGAGGAGCAAACGTGTATGTGGCGATTTTTGATTTAAGAACATGAACATGACTGCAGTCTGCCACAGCTGGGGCCATTGCCCCAGGGGCCCCGGGCAAGCCCCGGCAAGCCCCAGGAGTTGGGGGCAGGACATGCGCCCCCAGCCTGGCCCCCTGCCACCTCTCCCAACACGATCATGCAAAGACACACAACAGGAGAGTGAGTGCTCCCGGGAGCCCTCGAAGCTTTGGAGCTCTGCTTGGCGGCCTGATGCCCACGCACACCACCCGGGCCACGGCTCTGCCGTCCCGGCACCGGGCGGGACGGGGGTCACTGCTGGTCCGGCCCGGCCTCTTCCTCCTCCAAGGACACCACGCCAGAGGAAGCCACGTCGGAGCCTTGCCGCTGCTGTTCCCAGCTGCTTGCCGAGCCCAAGCGCCGGGGCCCACAGTCCTGGCAAGGGGCTGCTGCCTCCTGCTCCTCCTCGGCAGGGGAAAGGCAGGACTCCGTGAGCGGCGAACCGTAGAGCGAGTCCTGGGCCTCCAGGGGGCCCAGGCTGCGGAAGGCACTTTCCCTGCTCGGGGGCAGCTGGGCGAGGAGCAGCTCTTGGCCCAGCAGCTGGGAGGCCAGTCGGGCCGGGGAGCCCAGCAACCCATCTTCCAGGCTGCAGAGACTTGAGCACAGGGTGTCTGGGGACACGGTCTGCGAGCAGTCGCTCTCGGGCTCCACAGAGCCCTGGCGCAGAGGCCGGGAAAACCGGTGGCTGCTGAAGAGGTCCTGGAGATGGGCACCCAGGGGCAGCTGCCCAGCCAGCTCTGTGGGAGAGAGAGAGGAAAGAACCCTTTAGCCCCATCTCTGCCCCTGCCAGAAACCATGCTCACTCACGAGCCCCTGGATCTAGCTAGGAGCCTCAAAGTTCTCCTCTAGGGTGAACTGGAAGTTTAACCAGATGAGCTAGCTAGACAATGTTATTGAAAGCAGAGAAAGCAATAGCTAGGGAGACAGTTCAAAGGGCTAGAGTGCATGCACAAGGCCCTCTACTCCGTCCATAATAACATAATAAGTGGTGCCCTGCTGAGCACCACTTAGGATTCTTTCTCTCTCCTGTCAAAAAAAGAAGACAACTGGAACTGGAGCAATAGAAAGTCAGGTAAGGGGCCGGCGAGATAGCACAGCGGCGTTTGCCTTGCAAGCAGCCTATCCAGGACCTAAGGTGGTTGGTTCAAATCCCGGCATCCCATATGGTCCCCCATGCCTGCCACGAGCTATTTCTGAGCAGATAGCCAGGAATAACCCCTGAGCTCTGCTGGGTGTGGCCCAAAAACCAAAATAAATAAAATAAATAAATAAATAAATAAATAAAAGAAAGTCAGGTAAGGTGTTTGCCTAGAATAAGGCTGACCAGTTTTGTGGCACTCCTTATAGTCCCCCAAGCAGTGACAGGAGTGATCATTGAGGTCTGGCAGGTGTGGAGCAAGAAAAAAAAGAAAAAAGGAAGGAAAGGAAGCTGAGCCAGAGAGATATAGTACATTTGTTGGGCACTTACTTGCCTTGCACGTTACTGACCTGGGTTTAATTCCTAGTACCACATATGTATGGTTCGCCAAACCCACCAGAAATAAGCCCTGAGCACCACCAGGTGTGCTCCAACCCCCACAAAAAAATTTAAAACACTAATTAAAACAGGGGGGGCAGAGCGGTGCCATTAGAGGTAAGGCATCTGCCTTGCAAATGCTAGCCTAGGACAGCCCACGGTTCGATCCCCCAGCGTCCCATATGATCCCCCAAGCCAGGAGCGATTTCTGAACACATAGCCAGGTCAACGGTGTGGCCCAAAAAACAAAACTAAACAAAACAAAACAAAAAATAGGAAAGCATTGGGCCAGAGCAAGAATATTTGCCCTGCACTTAGCTGATATTGGGTCAATCCTCAGCATTCCATAAGGTCCCTAGCTTCACAGGAATGATCACCGAGCACAGAGCCAGGAGTAAACTCAGAAGGAGTAAACCCAGAGCGCCTCCAGGTATGACCAAACAAGAAAAATAAAGGAAGCAAATGTAGGAATGGCCCAACATGGTGGCTCAAGTTCCGGAAGCCAGGAGCAGGGAGCTAAGTCGGGGAGAGAAAGGAGTGCCTCTTCCTCATTCTCACCAACATACCACTAGAGGTGGCCTTGGAGAAATGGTAGTTGTTACGGTTAGCCCAAGGACCAATGCGGACCTGGAATGCAATCAAACAAAAACACTGTGATCCAGGGTTCTGGCACCCCAATTTTCCGGCCCCTCTAGACAATAGTAATCTCTCATCTGCAGGAAAGCATCTCCCAGATGGGAGAACTTTTTCATTAGCTGGGAGGGTGGTTGTGGGAGAGCCCTGGAGAGCAGCTGCGGTCAGCAGAGTCTAACGGGGAGGAGGGGCTCGGATGAGAGCCCACAGGACTGGAGTGGAACCTGCAGGGAAAGTCCAGCCTGTGGTCCCAGGAAGGGAAGATGAAAGGCGCTGAGCGAGCGCAGCTGTGCTCACTGGCCCCAGCAGCTCACAGGAGGGTCTTGGCTAGCCTGCAAAGTTGTGGAGCTGAAACTAGCGTACCTGGGTGCTGGCCAGGCCCAGCCTGCCTTCCTGTGTGCTCAGGGCCACAGCTGCCACGTGCAATGAGGCTCATCTACTCTGCAAGGCAAGGCCAGTCCAGGCCCAGCCCGGCCCTGCCAGAATCCACGGAGTGGTGGCTGCTGGACTTTTTCTGGTTATCTTTCTGTTTAGTTTTGCTCTGTTTTTCTTTTCTTTTTTTTTTTTTTTCTTATCTTTTCTTTTATTGGCTGCTCTGTTTTTAAAGCAGAGGTTCCTGTGCTTATTTGGCCTCCGGTCCCAGGCCCTTTTCAAGAAAAAAAGTCACTCAGGGGCTCCTCCCACTTCATCACTCGCAGCGCACCCAGACCTCTACATGCAAAGTATGCACTTTTAGGCCTTTGCTGAAATCTCCCAGCTCAATAGGTTTCGGGGCGCCAAACCGGGCAGTGCTCAGGGGTTACTTCTACCTCAGTGCTCAAGAATCACTCCTGGCAGTGCTGGGGACAGAAATGGGGTAGAATGCGTACTAGGCAAATGCCCTACCTGCTGTACTATCTCTCTGACCTGAAATCTATTTTCTTTTATTGTTTATTTGTTTTGTTTTTGGGCCACACCCAGCGTAACTCAGGGGTTACTCCTGGTTTTGCGCTCAGAAATTCCTCCTGGCAGACTCAGGAAATCATATGGGATTCCCAGAACCGAACCCAGGTACACCCCGAATCAACCTTTTTGCAAGGCTGCCTGTACTATCCCTGCCACTGTACTATCGCTCCAGCCTCAAAATCCACTTTCATAACAAAGCACTTACACACAAACACTGCACTTGAGTCTACTACTACCTTGTCACCCCATCGTTCCAGTTTTCCCTCAAAGGGCTTTTCTTTTAAAAAAAAAAAAAATGGTTAAGGGACCAAATCAGGGCTGACTCCTGGTTTTGCATTCAGGGAATACTCTTGGTGCAGCTCAGGGACCATATGGGATACTCAGGATAGATTCTAGGTTGGCAAGGCAATTGCTCTGTGCAATGTTCTGTCTATCTAATCCCTATCGCCTCTCACCTCTCTTTCCACCTTTCTTGTCCTCATGCAGGACAAGCACTTTCCCCACTATTACTCTCTCTCTTTCTCTTTGACCACTAGCCCGTTTGGTTTTTTTGTTTTGTTTTCTTTGGTTTGGTATGGTTTTTGGCCACACCCAGCAGCGCTCAGGGGATACTCCTGGCTCTGCATTCCGAAGTCGCTCCTAGCAGGCTTGGGGGATACTGAGATTTGAACCACCATCCGTCCTGGTTCAGCTGCATGCACGGCAAATGCCCTACCACTGTGCTCTCTCTCCAGCTGACCCATTTGTTTTTGACAGTGTCAAGTATTCAACCGTGAAAACTGATCCTACCACTGTCTACATCCCTGGCCTCTGAGGTTGCTCTGGGCCTCCTCTCCCACAGGTTCAGCTCTGACCAGAAAGGCCATGTGCACAACACTTGCCTGGCAGGGCCCCTTACCTGAGTCAGTCCCGGCATAGTCCTCGTCGTAGGATTCATCAGTAGAGTCCTCACCATCCACCGAAGACCAGGCCCGCAGCTTGGCTTCTGCGATGGCAAACTGCTCAGCCACACCTTTCGGATCAGACACAGAACTCACTGGCCAGAAGGAAGCCTGGCCTAGAGAGAGCACCAGGGGGATCCCACCCCACGGCCCCTTCCGCTTTAGGCCCAAGTTGACAAGAGTCACGCTGTCCCCGTGACAACTGAGTGGTGGGTGGTGATGCCCTCACCTGCTGCAAAGCGGGCCTCCTGCTCCCCCTCGCTGAGATCCGAGTAGGAGGAAAACGCCGACTCCAGAGCAGCGGGAGAGTCACTGGGCTTGCTCCAGCCCTTCCACTCAATGAGATGTGCCACCCGGCCCTGGGCCATGGCGGTGGGCTTGGTCACGTGGTCCTTCACCACCTGAGAAATACCTGGGGGAGGGCAAAGGGAGGAAGTCAGATAAGAACATCTGAGAGGAAGTCAAAGGGAAGCCAGGGGAAGAGGACTCATGTACCCACCTGTGGCTCCTAGGGAGGACCCAGGGCCTACCTGGGAAAGGCAAGAAAAGGACAATCCCAGGGACTGGAGAGCTGGCTCAATGCTGAGCACAGGTTTTGCATTCAGGAAGCTGAATTCCAATATTCCCAGCAATGCACAGTCCCTGGACACTGCCAGGAGACAACCCTCACCCACCTACCCGCAGAGAGCAGTGAGTAGCCTCTGAATACCTGCCATCATAGTCAAAAATACAAAACAGAAAAGAAAAAGAACAGGCACAGGTGCCTGAGCTCGTCACCCCCATCCCCTTTCAAGATTTGTGACTTTCCTGCTTTCATACTTTAACTCCAGGACCTGTACCTGAACGGGTCTCTCTCTGCCTCTGGAGAAGCCAGTGTTCTCCCTTGAGTACAGTACTCTCTTTCTCCCTCTCCCTCCCCTTCTACATATAATAAAGTAAAATAAATAAAACCCGTTTTTATTTTAAAAAGAAAGGGGCTGGGCCGGGCGGTGGCGCTGGAGGTAAGGTGCCTGCCTTGCCTGCGCTAACCTAGGACGGACCGCGGTTGGATCCCTGGTTCCCCATATGGTCACCCGTGCCTGCCAGGAGTGACTTCTGAGCGAATAGTCAGGAGTAACCCCTGAGCATCACCGGGTATGGCCCAAAAAAAAAGAAAAGAAAGGGGCTGAAGAGATAGGGCAGTGGTAGGGTGTTTGCCTTGCATGCAGCCAACACAGGATGGATGGTGTTTTGAATTCTGGCAACCCATATGGTCCCTCAAGCCTGCCAGGAGCGACTTCTGAGCACAGAGTCAGGAGTAACCCGAGTGCTGCCAGGTGTGACCCAAAAATGGAAGGAAGGGAGGGAGGGTGGGAGGAAGGGAGGAAGGAAGGAAGGAAGGAAGGAAGGAAGGAAGGAAGGAAGGAAGGAAGGAAGGAAGGAAGGAAGGAAGGAAGGAAGGAAGGAAGGAAGGATGCAGGAGGAAGGCGCGCAGTGACTTGTACCGTGCAGGGAAGATCTGGCCAACGCAGCGATCTCCTGGATAGTTAGGGCTCTCCGTGACTTGGGCAGCATCGCGACTGTGTCTCCAACATTCACCTTGGGTGACAGCATCAGGGGTTCAGGGCTCCTCTGGCAGCAGAACCCTAGACCATCTCTGCCCAAGGCCTCAAGCGGGAGATTGAGCAGGGCTGGCGGTCTTTAGAGCCCAGGGAGGCCCCTCCATTCAAAAGAGGGGAAAGAGGCAGGCCAGGTCACTAGCCTGTAGTGAGCCATGCTGACCTACCACCTTCTGGCTCCCACCCGAGGCAGAGGGACAGATGGAGGAACAAAGAAACATGCCCTGAGAGATGAGGAGACAAAGACAAGGCAGGGGCAAGGCAGGGGCAAGGCAGGGGCGAGGCAGGGTTTGGAACTTCCATGGCCGCTCTCCTCTCAGTGTTCATGATTACATTCTAGCATTTTCCAGAGCCCGCCTAGGTTAGAAAGCCTGCCCGGAAATGGAGCAGGAAATGCCCTCCTCGCTCCTTCCTTCTTTTGCATCTCCCTTTCTCCCAGGTAGCCTAGTTCCAAACTTCAGCACCATCATCTGCTCTTCCAGAAAGCCTGGCTCATCCAAATCCACTCAGGGTCATGTTGGAGCTTGCAGGTTTCATAGAGCTCATGATGGAGTGCCGGCTTCGCCAGCAGGAAGCCTGGGCCATCTCTGGCACCGCATGGTCCTCTGAGCAAAGCTGGGAGTGAATGCCCAAAGTACTGAATCAGGAATAGCACACTTAAAGTAGTACCAGGTGTGGTGCAAACCTCTCCCCATCCACTCCATAAAAAAAAATTTTTTTAAAGGCTGAATATCCCCATCTCCTTTCTGTACCTGTGCCCTTCTTCAATGCCCTGGTGGCCTAGGCCCTCTCCCGTTGGGGAGCTGAACTGAAATATCTTTTCCACTAAGAAGCCTGCCTGGCCACCCTTCCAGTGATCTATCTCCTACTGCCCTTATTTACAGCTGCTGTGCTCCCTCTCCATATGCCATGTGTGGTGACAGTCTGTGTCCTGTACTTCCTTCTTTCTGTCAGAGCTCAGGAAAAAAATTTTTTATCACTGCTGCTCCAAGATGTTGAGCCCAACATCCGATTCCCACTAATGTCCCCAAATACAAAGGTTGCACAAAGGAAGTGAAGGTCGTTAAGTAAACAAATAATTGTCCTGGAGTGCGACTGCTCAGCTCACAATATATGGGGTTGAAGCCCTTTTGGGGGGCTCCAGTACTCTCCAATGAAGTGCCAGCCGCAGCTGAACCTGGCAGGAAACCACTTGGGAGGGTCCGCCTCCTCTCTGGCCTGCCTGGAACATCCAGCGACACCCCCCCCCCCCAATTGCCAGTAAAACCCTTCTTCCCTGTTCTTTCCCATCAGTAAGCAGCCAGTCCGCCTCCAGGCAAAGGCACTCGGCTTTCCCTTGGGCTAGGCAGGCTGTCTTTCCTGACAAAATGCTAGTGGCCGCTTCAGGCCTCACTCCGGGGCCCTCCTATCGTTTGCTCCAGGACTTGTCTTCCAGTATCCTAGGCGTGGATTGGGGCGCCTGAGTGGGCCTACCTGGGTCCCCCTTCACACCACCCTGCGCTTGTCGGTGGCCCCTGCTTCCCCGCGGGAATGAATGAAGTCGGAGGGAGGGCCCGGCCTTCCCGGCTTCTCCTCCATCGCTCCATCACTCTCCTCCATCGTGTCTGTCTGGTCCTCACCCTCCGGAGGCTGGAGGGGCTCTGCCCCTGGACCCACCCTCGGTCCCTCCCCTCAGTACCTGGCTAACGGGGCCCCCAGGGTGGCGCTGGAAGCTTTCGGCCAGGCCTGGGGGCAGGAGGCCCTGCTGGGTGTTTCCTGGCTCCTCGCCCCGCACTCCCCCCCACACCCGCCGCCGCCATCCGTGCGGGCGCTCCTCCGCGCAGCTGCGGCCCAGACCCAGAGAAAAAGGTGTATGTCTCCCTGGCAACCCATCACCATGCAACAGGGTCTCCCGGGATACGGCCCGGGATGCGCTGACGTCAGCGCCCCAGGCTCAAGCCCGCCCGCCCCGCTGGCTGGCTGGCTGGCTGGCTGGCGTGGCGCCGAGCGGAGCAGACCGGAGCGGGGGCGGTCTTTTGCGGCCCCGCCGGATAGCGCCTCCGCGCAGGAAGGGGAGCGGGGTGCAGGCTGTCTGCGCGGGAGCGGGGGGCTCAGACGCCCCTCTCCCGGGCTGTGGTCGCCCCTGGCCCCGGCCATCAGCAGGGTGGCCACTCCGCACCGCACCTCTGGCAAGTCCTGGCTGTCCACGGAGGAGGGGCGAGAGGAGCGGCTCCAGCCTCGGAGTGTCCGAGCGGATCCCAAGGAGGAGAGAGAGATGCCCCGAGGAAGTTCGATCCACTCCACAGCCCACGCAGGGTCCGAGGCCGCTGAGGGGTGGGGGAAAGGCTGTTTCAGCTGCGCCCCCAACTCTACCTCGGGCCCCGTTTTCGTGATGTGACCTGATCTCACGGGCCCTCTGGACAGGACAATAGCAACCACCTGGTGCTTCCCAACTCGCCAAGTCCCCCTGACCCCAGCCCCAACTGTTGGGCTCCAGAAGGAGGGTCTTCAGTGGCGTCCCCACAGTTACCCTTCCACCTTTGGACACACTCACTGCCCACCCAAACCCCAGCGATGAGACGTCAAGGTGGGCTTAACTCCGGGTCTCCTCTGGAGCTTCGATCTCCCTTTTCCTCTGGGGCGGAGGGTATAGAGCTAGCTCCCACCCTCAGCATCGACACCTTCCCACCACCCGCAGGCAGGACTGCTGCCTTACTTCGGGTTCTCTGCTCTCCCCAGCTGTCGCTGTCCACACTTCTCCCTCCTTTCCCTACATGCCCAGAATTCTTCTGGCCTTTCAACACCAGCACCCTAACCCCTAAGACTTATTCCGGATGCCCTGTCCAGTCTCTGTTGGGTGCCTAAGATCTAAGTCCCAGTAATTTTCCTCTTAACCCTCTGAACATCCTGACCCTCTCATCATCCCAGCACCTTGCAGACACATCCATGCTGCCTGGTCTCACCTCTGCGACTGGTCTGACAAGTCCATCGTCCTCCCGGCCCTTCGCGCTGCCACAGAAACATTTTTCCCAGCACAGAAATCATAGGCATGCTGTCAGCTGCGTCGATTCAGAAAAGCAAAAGCCCAGCACTGCTCGCTCCAGGCTCAGCTCCCAGTTCTATTCCTATTTTGGCTCCGGATGCTGAGCCAGTCCCCTCCCCACTTGGAACCCGTGCCTAGTCACAGAAGAACACTCTTGCCTCATGGCTTTGAGGAGGTGGGAGTGCCAGGGCCCAGCCAAGCTCTCTGCAGCTCCAGAAGCTGGGGTCCTGACCCCTAGATAGTGCCGACAGGAAAGGTACAACACAACTGACCTTTAGCTGAAATAGCCGTCTCTGTCCCCAAGCCTCAGCCAGCTGGTGGTCCCCAGAAATGCTACCAAGCAGAAAGAAGACATAGGGTTACAGGTCATTCCAGGCTCCTAGTACCTAACCAGGGCTTCTTGAGGCAGTTGAGTCAACATAACTCTCTCTGACCACAGGAGAAAATGACTTCCTTCAAGATTTAGCAAGACCAGAGGGATGACTGCAGCCTACGGGATTCTTGCGGGTTTTTTTTTTGTTTGTTTGTTTGTTTTTGCTTTGGGGTCACACCTGGCGGCCCTCAGGGGTTACTTCTGGCTCTGTGCTCAGAAATTGCTCCTGGCAGGCACGGAGGACCATATGGGATGCTGGGATTCGAACCGCCATCCATCCTGAATCGACTACGTGAAAGGCAAACGCCCTACAGTTGTGCTATCTCTCCGGCCCAGCCTACAAGATTCTTAACTTCAAAAGTCATGAGGTGGGGTTGGAGCTGGCCTTGTACACGGCCGACCTGGGTTTGGTGCCCAGCACCTATTGTGGACCCCCAAGTCCACCAGGGGTGATCCCTAAGAGGCAGAAGTAAGTCTTGAGCACAGTCAGGAAAACAAAAACAAACAAAGCCATGAGGTTGACCTAAGACTACACATCCCAGAATTCCTTAAAGGAAACCCAGGAATAGTACGTATGGAAGCTAGAACCTAAACTCCAAAGAACCTTAAGTACAAGGCCTACAAGAGAACGACTCTGAAAGCATTCCCAACCCAGCCGTCACTATTGCAAGCTCCCACCTGGCCTTATCCAGGAGTGGAGAACTTCATGATACTAAGGGAGAGCAAGCTGGTGCCTTTCAGATGCGCTGGCTGGAGGCCTGGCCCCAGCATGCAGCACCATCCTGGGGAACCAAGGCTCCTGCAGGGGACAGACAGCACAATGGGAGGAACTGTTGGCCTTCCCACTGGGGTCTGCTTTCTCTCCTCGAGGGGGCTTGTCTGGACTGCAGGGAGGGGTTCTCAGGGTTGTAAGACACAAAACAAGTGCCCCAAATGTGGCCTCCCTCTCCACCAACCAGTTGACACCGAAGGGGATCTGTGTTAGGCAAAACGTCCGTGGCCGGTGCTTAACCAGTGTCTGCAGGTTACCTTCGTGAGCGGGGCTGAGACACAGCTAGGAACTGGCAGCTTCCCAGCATAGGGTCACTCCCAGAACTGGCAAAGGTGCAGGAAGAGGGGGGGATGAAAGTTGGGGGCAGGCAAGGCCAGTGGCCATGGACAGGACAGAGGTGACTAGCCCCTCCCCGGGCTGCACCTCTCTCCAGCCTCAGCGGAGGCAAGCCAGGCGCCAAGCCCTCGGAGCGCACCGACAGCAGGCCAGCCCCGAGAGCCAGTGGTCTGGCCCCCTCCTCGCTCCCTCTGCCTGGCCCGCCTCCGCTCCAGGCTCCTCCCTCTCCGGCACCGGCCCCTTCCTCAAGGCCCCCGCCACGCAGCGGCCCGCGCACCAGGCACCGCAGCCCGGCTGCCCAGCCCGTCCCCGGCCTGCGCTGCTTACCCTGACCCGCCGGGCTCCGCGAGCCAATCCAGCCCATGGCCGGGGCCATCAGCCCGCGCTCCAGGCTCGGGCCATCGTCTTGCCGTGGGGAGGGCCCGGCCAAACCGGGGAGGGAGGGGAGAGCCCTAGCGAGGGGAGGGGTGGGAGCCGCGCATCCGCGCTCCCCGGAGAGGGACCGAGCCGGTGACGTTAGGCGGGGGCGTGGCCACCGCGTCACCACCCACGGCAGGCGGGGCCAGGCACGTCACGACACGCAGGGGTGGGTGGCCCCGAAAAATCTCCCCTCGCTGCCGGCCATCCCTGAAGGCTGAACAGGGGTGGACCTGGGACCCCTCTGCGCCCAGGCTGCCTCATTTCTGGGGTTTGGACATTGCTTGTGGCCTCCTTCGTTTTGGACAGGACCTGAGGCTGTCCAGAGATCTTGGGCAAGACCCAGCTTGAAACCCAGTCTTTCTTCCCATAGCAGGGGCGCCTGGCTGGCTCACCTCCTGCTGGCACCAGGAACAAATGTCCCTCACCACCACCACTGATCTCCCTTCTCTCCTCCTAACATACCATACCGTAGGTGACACCTTTTGAGGCTCAACCTTCCGGAAAGCACCCAGGGACCCTAAAGTCGGACTAAAAGGAGACCTTTGCTTCAGTGCCATCTCTGTATAGGCACCGCCCACCTAGTAAAAGCCCTTTCTCCAGAGGGATCAAGCCACAAAGCAGAGGCGGTGTTTAATTGAATTCATGTTTAATAATTACAGGCACCGTGCCCCCCTTCCCCCTGCCCAGGCAGCAGCAGGGGTGGTGCAGGGGCTGGGGCATATGCCCCCAGCAGCGAGGACGGCAGTCCCATGAGTGATTTTCAGAAAATAAAAAAAGACCCCAGGGGCAGGTGGTGGTTCCCCCCCCCAAGACACACCAAATTTCAAGACTTTATATATAATATATCTCTGTGTCCCGGGGGAGGAGGGGGACACCTGGCAGCATCCTGGAGGAGGCCCCAGGCAGCCCCAAGCCATCCTGCCTCTTCAGCCACTTTATTAGCTCAGACACATTCCACTACAGGCACCTACTGCTGCCACTGCCACTGCCACCCCCACCCCTGCAGTCTGGGCAGTTGGCCGGGCCATTGAGTGTCCATGGGGCGCCCACTGAGCCCCGGCCCCACCCAACTTCAGTTATGGTCAGATTCCTCCTCCTCTGTTTCACGAAGCCACTTGAAGAAGGTTGTGACAGACTTAAGGGCCACGCCCTTGCCCTGCTGTTCAGCCGGGTCCTTGCTACTCTCCCAGCTATAGAAGGCATCCTCCTTTAGCACGTCCTCATCATACAGCGTGTCGAAGAAACTTCGAAGCAGATCTGCAAGCAAGACAGTGGTCAGAGGCTGGATGGGCCCTCATGCCCCAGGGATTCCTCCCAGGTTCCATTGTGAACACAAGGCCAGCATCTTAGCACCTGCCCATTCCAGTTCCCAAGTCTGTCAGGAAGCTATTGCATGATCTAAGAGACTGGTGTGCAGGAATGAGTCATATCTGGTCAGATCTAATGCCTGCCCTAGCCTCGACTCAGCAGCTTCCAGCTACACTGACAGTCTGAATTGGACAGGCCAAATTACATGCAGCAACCACTGCAAATCCAAGGCACCATATCATAAGTCACAAGTGTGCTACTCACAAATGTCACGGTGCAGCCGCCTGCCACATCCAGACTGCCCTACAAGACCCCTGACACACTCCTGATTCCAGATTTCTCACTTGGCACCACCTCACCCCACCCCACCCCACCCTTCACTCTGCTTGCCCAATTTATTTATGAGGACTACGGCCCATGCCAAGAGCAGCCTCAATGAATCCCCTTTGCTCTGTCTTCTCCCACCCTTTGCTACTGGTCAGTCCTATGTCCTATTAGGCTCTAAGCAAATCCACTACACTGCCTACACTGCACCACTGATTTTTCCAAAAGCTCAGATGTGCTGAACACGGGGCTTGGATCAGGAGTCCAGATCTGGGAGACACACCACTGGGCAGCAGAAGCTATGTGTTCCTTGGACATGCCCTCAAATTCACAGCTGTTGCTGAATGCTTGAAGTCCCATCCCACAACAAAGGGGTTTACCTCAGATTGTGCTCCAAATCCCAGGCCCACAGCTGCTCTGGGGACCCTGTACAATCCATTATCCACTCTGCCTTGTATTTTCAAGCTCAAGTTTCTCTCATCCAACCACAAAAGGCCTTATTTATAACCACTATTATTTATAGCCAACAAAAGATTTTTGTCTTTTGACAAGAGATTAATTGAATCCAAAGGTTTTTGTCTATACTTTCTGTTCTCATTTCTTCCTGTCTCAGTATTACTACTCAGCCCTTTTAATTCAAACCTTTCTCTTGCCCCACTAGACACCCTTTTTTTTTGTTTTGGTTTTTGGGTTTTGGGTCACACTGGCAGTGCTCGGGCCACTCTTGGCTCTACGCTCAGAAATTGCACCTGACAGGCTTGGAGGACCATATGGGATGCCAGAATTTGAACCACCGTCCTTCTGCATGCAAGGCAAACTCCCTACCTCCATGCTACTCTGCAGACCCTAGACTAGCCCCTAGTCTTCTGGGTGAGAAGTGGTTACCTCCACTACTTGGGTCATGCCCAGCAATGTAAGTGGCATTGCAGTACCGGGGATTGAACCCAGGCCATCAGCATGTTAAGTATGTCCTCCAACCCAACCTCCATGTTATATACTCTGGATCTGCTCTCAAGAAACTCAGTCTCTGGGCCCGGGAGATAGCATGGAGGTAAGGCGTTTGCCTTTCATGCAAAAGGTCATCGGTTCGAATCCCGGTGCC
>PVKC010035681.1:0-13406 GCA_004027635.1 Crocidura indochinensis | reverse complement strand
CACTAATTGCCTATTTTTCCCTAGTCTTTATTGCTTTATAGTCTTGTTAATATGACTCTTCCCCTTTATTTTCATAGGCTTCATTTACTTGTTTGTATATTTACTCTTTTTTTAAAACTTTCTATTATTTACTAATATAATTAAGTTTGTTTCAAAATTACAATGTTCCCTTTTTGCTTGTTTTATTTCCCTATTTTGTTTGAAGCCTTCAGTTGTTGGTATATGTAGATATTTAAAAGTATTGTGTCTTTTTGTAAAACTGACATTTTTTTGTTTTGTTTTGTTTTGTTTTTGGCCACACCCAGTGACGCTCAGGGGTTACTCCTGGCTATGCGCTCAGAAGTCACTCCTGGCTTGGGGGACCATATGGGAAACTGGGGGATAGAACTTCGGTCCGTCCTAGGCTAGCGCAGGAAAGGCAGGCACCTTACCTCCAGCGCCACCACCCGGCCCAGAAAACTGACATTTTTAATCTTTAGGAAGTGACTTTATTTTATCCTAGTAATGTTCTTCACTCAGGATCATGTATTTCTAATTTTGTTGTAAGAACCTTATATGAATTATATTAGTTAAATTATGGCATTTAAAAATAACAAATTACGTTATAATATAAAATTTTATTTCCGATATTAATTCTCTCCTGTTATATTAGTAAAAATAGATGTGTATTACTTTTTCACAGTTAGCATATTTAACACAAACTTTTAAATGTTCTGTTTTATTTATGTTGTTTTTATCTTATTTCTTAAACATTATAATTTTCAATGTAACAGATTTAATTATTTATCAAATAACTCTAGTAATAAATGATTTCCATAAATTAGATGCATAATTTTAATAATATTTTGTAATGTTTTGACAGGTAACTATGCAATGTATGTAACATACTGGTAATCAAGAGAGAACTTCTTATTCATGTAAAAATTATCTTCTAGGACAGAGAGATAGCACAGTGGTAGGGTTTTTGCTTTACATGTGGCCATCCCCAGACAAACCTGGGTTTGATTCCCGGCATCAGATAGGATTCCCTGAATTTGCCAGAAGCAATTTCTGAGCACAGAGCCAGCAATAACTCCTGAGCGCACCGAGAGTGGCACAAAACCCAAAAACCTAAAAAGGAAAATGGTGGGGGGCACGCTGGGGCTGAGAGACAGTCCAGTGTTAGGGAGTTAGCCTTGCATGTTGCTGACCAACGATCCTGGATTCGATTCCCGGCATCCCATATAGTCCCTTGAGCCTACCAGGAGCGATTTCTAAGCCCAGAGCCAGGAGAAACCCCTGAGCACCACCTGGTTCATCCCAAAACACTAAACAAATTAAAATTATCTTCTAAGCCATTTTGTTTATATTTCCACTACCTGTCCTCCCAAAGGGCCATAATTAATCTGTTTTCTGTGACAGTTTTAAAAATTTACCTAACTGATAATTTTGTAAATATAAAACTATATAGCGTATTCTTTTTGTTTGACTTTTTCTGAGAAGATATACCTTTAAATTCAATTAGCTATTGTATATACAAACTAATGGAATATATTTTGTATAGCTATCAATATCATTAATATGAAGAGCCTTTATTTGCATATTGACTTATAAAATATTTCTATTTATTTAATTATGAGTTCTGAAATTAATGTCATTTACATTAGTTCCTACATATATATGAATGCATTAATATGGGAGTTGCTCCTCTGTGATTCCTGGTCAGGTATCTGGTTGGCTGGGGGACCATATATAAATTCTAGTTTTAACTTTTATTTCTAGCTGAATATCAGATGTTTTATAGAAGCAATTAAACACATAGTTAAAATACTTCATGCTCTTCAATATTTAAATTATCAATATAAATGAATGGAAGTTGACAATTAGTAAATTAAAACATTTATTTTAAATTTATATTCTACAGACTTATTTTAAAAGCTCTCTTTTAGGTAGCTTCTAATTGGAAAATTAAAGTCAAATTATATATTTCTCCATATTTGTCATTATTAAAGGATAATAACTGAAAATATGAATATTTAAACAATTTATGGTAACAATGAAATCTTTTAATCATAGAAGCCTTTTAAAATTAAAAAAATAACATAAATTTATAAATGACAAAATGAAGCACCAATCTCACAAAGAAAATATAAGCAATAAATTAAGGATACTCAAGAGATAGCACCATCATCTCTATGTACCTAGCATTGACTTTGAAGATAACTTCTAATACTGTCATTTAGTATGATTCTATCATCAATGCTATATAGGCTGTCAATACAAAGTATCTCATATGGTTCCCCAAGGCAGGAGCAATTTCTAAGGGCAAAGCCAGAGGTAACAGCTGAGAACCCTGGGTGTGGCCCCAAAACAAAACAACACAAAAGTGAGAATCTAAGGGAGCCGGGAGGTGGCGCAGGAGGTAAGGTGCCTGCTGCCTAGCCTAGGACGGACCACGGTTCGATCCCCCTGTTCCCATATGGTCCCCCGTGCCTGCCAGGAGCGACTTCTGAGCGCATAGCCAGGAGTAACCCCTGAGCGTCACTGGGTGTGGCCCAAAATAAAAAAAAGAGAGAGAATCTGAGATTTCGTAATCATTCAGATATAACTTTTCATTGTAAAAGAAAAGGCCCATTAACAAAGGTTTTCTTTTCCTTTTTTCTGGTTTGGATCAAGCCTATCCATGATCAGGGTTACTCCTGGCACTGTAGGCATGAATCACTCCTTGTAGTACTTGAGGGATCACATGTGAAACTGGGATTGAACACAGGTCAGCAGTATGCAAGGCAAGCACCTGACCTGCTATACTATTTCTTTAGTCCAATAAAATCCTTTCAAGTAAATTGTGAAATATCAATATAATGTGAAACTACATATCTATAAGAAGGCAAGAAGATGTTTATTAAAATGCGTAGAGTTCATGATATACTAAAATTTAAAATACAAGCTATATATGTATATGTACTACATTTGTAAGATGATAGAAAATAAAGAATATAATTTCTGCTTAAAGAAACTTTATAAAGAGTAAAAAGAAAAAAATTATAGATATGTAGTAAGTGGGATAAGCATGGGGCCAGGTTTCATAGTATTTATATCTTATTTTGACTATTGAATTTATAAACATTTAAACATCAAAAGTATTTTTAATTAAATAAGCAGATTATTTAAGAAAAACAGACATGGGGCTGGAGCAGTGGTGCAGGCGGGAAGGCACTCACTAATCTAGGACAAACCATGATTCGATCCCCAGCCTTCAATATGGTCCCTCAAGACAGGAGCGATTTCTAAGTGCATAGCCAGAAGTAACCCTATAGAGTCACTAGGTGGGTCCCAAAAAACAAAAAAAAAAATTAGAAATTTTTCTATCAGATACAAGACATTTTCATGTGTACATGTATAAATTTATATAGACATATGTATGATCTTAAATATAGATATTTTAAAATTTTATCACTTATTCATTAATACATGTAGAAATTGGGCTTATTTTATAGAAAAGTCCTTTCTAAACCATAGCTCATGAGATGAATACATGCTATATTTGACAATACCTAGATATAAAAATTGAGATAATGACAAAGGTATAATCATTATTATAAATGTAAATGAGGCAAGTTAAAATAATATTTACGTTATATTTAAATTATACTTGCTTCTCAAGTTAGTTATACTAAATTCTTTTGAACATTTGTTACAAAGTTATTTATAACAATTAATTATGGTTTGGAAGTGTTTTGGAGAAAATAAGACTTGTGAGGTTTTTTCTTTTTTTTTGCATTTATAAGTTTAACATGTGGTAAAACTGCAATAAGATTTATCTATCTTCCAGTCTATGCAAGTGAGAGAATTGTGTTTTATGCTTTATCTTTCCTAAGTAAATTATTTGAAAACCAAAATATCATAAATTACCTGCTGATAAATATTTATTTTATAAAATATTATTTGAGAAAAATCTAAAAATAAAATAAGATTATTTTCTCAGCATTTAAAGTTTTATTTTATTTTGTTTTACTTTATTTATAAATAAATCATGTAAACATTATATAACTTGATGCATTGTGATATAATATATATTTTATATATAATATATATTTATTTTGTTTTACTTTATTTATATATAAATCATGTAAACAATATCATATAACTTGATGCATTGTGATATTATATATATACCCAATGTCTATACCCAATGGTGCTGAGGGCTTACTCCTTATCTTGATCTCTGGGATCACGCCTTGTGAGGTTCAAGTGATCAAATTAAGTGCCAAAGATGGAACATGACTTATCAACTATACTATATCTGGCCCCTAAATTTGGGAATTTAAAAATGGGAGTTTAGTACCATATTTGCTGGCATATAAGACAACCCCTAATTTTGCAGTTAAAACATAGGTTTAGGCCTATATTCGCTGTATCAGACAGAACGTTCCTGTGCTGCAACTGTATGTACCACAGTGAGCCAATCACAACAAGCAAAGGTTCAAAGATTATACTGCAATAGCCTTTCTCTCTGACTCTGGCCAATTTGAGCAGGCTTTTTACAGTGTAGATTCGGGTACAGAACATTGTCTAATGTGCATGCATAAAAAACCTGCTTGGATTGGCTGCGTTAGAGAGACCGTCTAAGCAGCCTTGCAGTGTGATTGATGCAGGATCGAGTTGGAAAATTTGTTTTGTGCCAATATTCAGACAATTTTCGTTTAGCGGCATATAGAAACATTTTTCGGGATATGCTCTGCATATAAGACGACTCCCGATAATCGGTTGACATTTTTTGTTTCAAAAGTCGTCTTATAAGCTGGAAAATATGGTAACATTATGACTATTTTAAGTTTTCCTACTCTATTTTAAAATTTCTGTGCATAAACTTCCTTCAGATAACTGTAATCAGTACTTCAAGTTAGACATATTTTATCCTAGTATGAAAGGCAAAAACTATAAATAATTTGGTGGTATTATAAGAAATCACTTTGGATAAAACATGTAAATTATATTGAAAAAGCTAAGAGGTACATAATGATCCGTATGTATTCTGTAAACTTCAGTAAATTTTTTTTGATTATCTTTAATTGCTGTCATCATCACATCTTATAGGACAATTTCAATTGTTCATTAGTTTTGGGTTTTCTTAAATATGTACTTTGTGTAGATGTTAAGCCTAATCAACAGAGGAAATAAAAACTTACTGCATTATACCTTGAAGTTTCTCCAAAGAATTCTTACTGATAAAAATTATCCAGGGGTTTGGCATTCATATGATCCCAAATGTACCTAATTACAAAGTAAATGATTAAACTTTAAGCACAATAAAATAAAAATTGCATAAAACTTCTTAGGGAGGCAAGTTAAGGAGTTTTAATGCCAATTAAAAATATATACAAACAAAAATCTCCAACTATATATAAATATAATTATAAATTATTAATATTTACCCTTCTTATTTTATCATTTTCTTTATATTTATCTGTTTTTATATTTTATTACTATGCTGCAGAAAAACTGGTGCATATCCTTCTTGATTTTTACCAAAAGTTAATACCCTTATAATAATCTTCAAAGATTCTAGTCGACTGTACCATTAACAAGTCAAATTACTTATTTGTTGTTTCACTGTGGGATCTCATTCAGCAATGGCATTGTATCATGTGAGTATTTTATCTAAAAGTAGTAAATACACACAGTTTATTTGCCTGCTCTAGTGATAATTTGCACTATCTAATTATTGCTATTGAACTAAAATTAGAGTGTTCATTGCTCAAATGTCAATTATGAGAGACAAGCTATGTTGGCATGGGGTAGGCAGACTATTCAGCAACTGAGAAGATAATGAAATTGCTATTACCCAAACCTTTTTTACTCCTATATTGTTGTTGATGGTTTATTAGGAGTTCGTTAGAAAGTAAGTTAGAAGGAACTTAATGGATAGTG
This sequence comes from Crocidura indochinensis, assembly GCA_004027635.1. Lineage (NCBI taxonomy): Eukaryota > Metazoa > Chordata > Mammalia > Eulipotyphla > Soricidae > Crocidura > Crocidura indochinensis. Next base: position 7,496 of record PVKC010035681.1, on the reverse strand, counting down.
GGGCTTAAGGCAGTCCAGGAGATATCATTAATTTTAATATGAATAAAATCCCTGGGAGTTAATAGTCTATTCTTTCTAAAATTTGAGAGAGCTTGATTAAATTTTATCCAACAGAGTTCACAGAAGTTCAAGAATCTTGCCTCAGGGCCTGGTGTTGTCTGGTCCCTTTATTCTATCCTATCTAGTTTAACATTAAATATACAATGCATGAGAATATCTCTTAGAATTGAGATTTGGGACAAATCTATCAAGTTTCTCATTTGGTCTATAAATGGATTCTAATGTTTGATTATATGCCTTATCAAGATGTTCTTACATAAATGAGATTTTCTATAAGGACCCTGAGGTTTTAAAACTGCCTTAAAAATAACAGTTTTCAGTCAAAAATTCCCCTTTCTCTTCAGGAATATAAATCAACAATCTGTTATAAACCTAAGGTAAAAAAAAAACTTGGGAATGTTTATTTACCTGAAAATTGCTTGGGGCAAATAAAATTCTCAATGACCATTGAGACAAAACATTATAATACAAAAATCCTGAAGAGAAGTTGAGCAGAATTTATCTGGAAATTAAAGGGGGTCGGGGAGGATTGTAGATTAACCAGCAAAATTTGTAATATAATTATAACAGCTCAGCTATATTACTTAATGAATGGAATGGTATTAAAAGAATATTTTTTTTACAATGATCACTCAGCATATCTTTTAGGATGTAATTTACAATCATCCTCAGCACTATAATAGCTTTTCAAAATTTCATTGTATAACTAGTTTCTACATAGAGCAGTCTTTTTTTGTCTTGATGCATATTGTCTTCTACTTATTGAGAAGACTTGACCATCTGAAATGCAGACAAGTAACAAAATATTGCTGAGAATTTTTGTTCATCAGTTAATTAGTTTTGTTAAAATAACCATGTCTATTTATTTTGCAGAACAATTGTTTTTGGGGCGACTATTAGAACCAATTCATTGCTTTTCCTATTGATCAGGCAAAACCCATGCTTAATATGTTAATGAATATCACACTCTCATCAACCTGTTCACAATTGTAAAATATTAAAAATCATTTAAATTTGTATTAGTTGTAGAATATTTTTATGTATGTCCCAATTACAAAAATTTTAAGTATTATTTATAAGTGCAAAGATTTATGCAATGAAGATTGAGGAAAACTTAATGTTAATTAAGCAAATAACAAATATCAGAAACTCCAACAATTGTAATACAACATTTAGTTCTATTTAATTAGTAGAAAATAGATTACTAACTCTCCTAAGATCTATAAAATTTTAGGACAACTAATCTTCAATCAAAACACATACATTCATACAGTAAATGACTTGTGAAAGGGCCTGACCTGTGTGTGACCCAGGCATTTCAATACCCCTGAGCTTACCAGGTTTGAGTTCTGAGCTCCAGGGAGTGTGAAATGCCAAAAAATACCAAAGAACTGAAACTTAATTGAAATAAGTGACATTGCAAAAATATATAAAATTAAAGTTCCACGGACTACTGTTAAAACATATCAATTCCATTATAGATTAAGTACAATGAAAATATTAACCTTTTAAAATATTATAGAACCTTTAAACTTCGTACCAGATTCAATTATAAGATTCATATATACAATCTAGCTTCTTTCCAAATTTTCAGTGTTTCTTCATAACCAATGTTAAAAATATTTATTTTCTGGTATATATAAACGACTGGACTTATAAGACAACCCTCTACTTTTCCTGTTAAAATATAGTTTTGGGGCTATATTTGCCATATAAAATTATCTCTCTTTAAACACACACCAAATGAAAAATAAAAAACATAAGAGAAAAAGAGTAGAACCTCAAAGGTTAACAGTAGATGTTTATTAAAGCTAGACTTTGGAGTGCCAACAATCATTTTACATTTGTCATTTGTAGTGAGTGACTGATTTTTTCTATTGTGATCCTCACTGAGATCAGGAGAGGGGGCTCCTCCAAGAGCAGCTACCTGGGGTGCAGTGATTAATAGGACAGCTAGAAGGAGACAGAGCACCTCCTCTGTGTCCCACATTAACTGAACTGAGGACTGAGCACCAGAAAGCCACATATCTGATGGCTGGATGAGATGCAGCTCTCAGTAACTCAGTTCCTCTGTGTGTCCTGAAAAATTAATCAGGACAAGCAGAGGACTGAATGATGATGCCTGGCAGTTGGATGGGATGCCAGCAGTAAGAGAGAGGCGGATCACTCATTCCTAAAGCTGGAGTAAGTTTCAGCATACCATATACCTGTGTATAAGAAGACCCCCAACTTTTAAGAAGTTTTCATGGATTAAAAAGTCATCCTATACACTGGAAAATAGGCTATTTTGAAGTAAAATATAGTGTTATATATGTCTTTCAACTATTTCCATTCAGAATAAACCCCTCAGTTACTAACAATGGTTTTATTTTGACTGTTACCGTTCTCCAGGCTAAATATTCCTGCAATTTTCTGGAACTATCCTTCAATTTGAAAATCCAGTTTTCTCAGGATTATCAGAAAACATACCATATTGTGAAAACTCAGCATGCTCTAAAGAGTCCAAATATTTTAACATGTGTAATAAAGAGTTAGTAATACCTGTGATGTTGAGGAACAGACATAACAATTATAACTTAAGACAAATACATTCAATTTAACATCTGGGAACAATTACATTCAAGTAAGGAAAAAAATAAATGGTTCTAGATAATGTTATTTATACATGTCTGATTATTTTATTTTAATGCTTCTTTTCTTATGTCACTGTTTACATATTTAGTTAAGTTTGCTATCTGTAATGTTATTTTCTACATAGCTTTTGAATGTTTGGTTTGTAACAGATATATAAAACTTAAAATAAAGAAAAACTGATTCGATTGCTAATATAGTTCACAATAAGGGAATAAAAAACACTAGAGGTAGATACCAGGTGGACTAGTCCTTGGTAGGAAACTTACTTAATAGTGTGAAAATGCAGTTAGGGCAGTGAAGAGACCATTATGACAATAGTAGTTGGAAATAATCACGCTAGACACAAACTGGGTGCTGAAAGGAGGTAAAGTGATATGCATGATACACCTTAAGTAATCAGATTGCAAATCACAGTGTTTAAACTGGAAGGAAAAATGAGAGAGTGAGAAAGAGCAAGAAAGAGAAAGCCAGAGAAAGAGATGGAGAGTGAGTGAGAGAGAGAGAGAGGATAGAGAGAAGAGAGAAAAGAGAAATATCTGCTTTAGAGAGAGACAGGCAGAGACAAAGACAGAGAGTCGAAAAGTGTCTGTCTTGGAGGCAAGCAGTATTGAGGAAGGGGGGCAGAGGTAGGATGCGAAGTAAACTGGAGCATTCCTGGCAGGCAATGTTCAATAGTAATAAAATGTGTGTTGGACATTATATGACTGATAATCATAACAAACCTGTAACTGTTATCTCAAGGTAATTCAATTAAAATTTATTAGTCTAAAAGTATGTTAGGGAGCCAGAATATAACTTCATTGAAATGTTTTTATTTCCTTCAATATAGCATCAACATCTTGTTTGCTTCTGAGCCATTTCTAAGTTAAGCATTTTTAAAATTCCCTATCTCAATATTATTCTAATCAACTCACTAAAAATGAATTATAATAGACCTCCTGGAGTATATCTGATTATCAAGGTGAAACCAGGATCATAGTCTTAGGTTTTAATTAATACTTAAATTGCCACATGTAAAGAAGAGGTCTGAAGCAATTTTGGAATTCAGTCGTACCAATCAGAAATTTAGAGAAAACAGGAAAGGTTGGTGGGTCAATCACTGCACAATGAAAACAAAGTAAAGATAAAATACATAATTTTCCTTTCTCTTCAAACAAACAATAAAAGGGGCTGGACTCAATGAATTTAATTTAGAGTACTGCATATAGCAACAACAACAACAACAACAAAAAACTAGGGAAATTAAACGTCACACTCTAGATAGATTACTAATATTAAGTTATTTGTCCTCTGTAAATTTTGAGGAATGAATTTGTGTGGAATTTTCCATTGAAATCCACTGCATAATTTTCTGAAGATTATTTTCTTTTTTTTTTTACCATGTTACTTCCAAATGAATTGAATGAGGTTATTATTACTTCAGAAGAAGAAATCCTGGAGCTGGCGCTAGTACAGTAGACAGAGTGCTTATAATGCATGCTGCTGACTTGCTGACTCATATATGATCCCTGGGCTACCATATAGTCTCAGAGCACCACCAAGGTGACTCCTAAATGCAAATCAAGAGTAATCATGAGCACTCCTAGGTGTGACTCACAAAATAAAATAAAATAAAATTCTATCTGTAAATGTTGTCCTACTATTTGCTGTGTAGTTTTCATACAAAAATAAAAATAGAGAAATAAAACAGCATTAAGAGAGAGTGTGTGGTTTATTTCCTTTATGCTGCCAAATATTTCTCCAGAAACAATCATAAAGGGCACCTTGCGTTAATTGATAGCAGAGCTTCACCTTCTCTTTGTTCTGGGCTTCTCAGCATGGCTTTCCCTTTATGCTATTTTTTCTTTTACTTCCCTCTCCAGTTACCTGATTACAACATTTTTAAAGACATACTGGAGAAAAAAAATAAATTGAAGCCTTCAGGACTAATCCAGCACAGAAAATGCAGCTTAAGAAGGGGAGAGATGAAAGGAAAGCAAAGGGGTTGGGTGAAAAAAAGTAAGATACAACATAGGAGCACTTCAGGACTCTGACACAGAAAAGGAAGGCAATTCATATGAACTTAAAAAAAAAACTTCAGACCTTCAAAAATAAATTTTCCTTTGAAAAATGTGTGCAAGAATTTGTCTATTTCTTTTATCTCAGATTTTTCAATGAAGCTTAAGTATTCTCTCCAGAGAGGAGTGAAAAAATGCATGTTTTGTTTCAGATTAATACATAATTTGAGAAATATAATTCTTCATACACTCCAAATTATTATTATTTTTTGTTGTTTTTTGGTCACACCCGGCAGTGCTCAGAGGTTTCTCCTGGCTCTATGCTAAGAAATTGCTACTGGCAGTCTCCGGGGATGATATGGGTTGATGGGAATCAAACAACCATCCTTGTGCATGCAAGGCAAACACCTTACCTCCATGCCATCTCTCCATCCCGACACTCCAAATTATTTTATCAGCTCTCACTAGTTAAGATCATTTTCTAAAAAACATCTAACCCCATCAAAAAATAGGGAGAAGAAATGAACAGACACTTTGATAAAAAAAGAAATGCAAATGGCCGAAAGGCACATGAAAAAATGCTCCTCAACACTAATCATCAGGGAGATGCAAATCAAAACAACGATGAGATACCACCTCACACCACAGAGAATGGAGCACATCACAAAGAATGAGAACAATCATTGCTGGCGGGGATGTGGAGAGAAAGGAACTCTATCCACTGCTGGTGGGAATGCCGTCTAGTCCAACCTCTATGGAAAGCAATTTCCAAAATCTGGAAATTGAGCTCCCATTCGACCAGCTATTCCAACCCTAGGGATATACCCTAAGAACACAAGAATTCAATACAAAAACCCCTTTCCAACACCTATATTCATTGCAGCACTATTCACAATAGCTAGGCTCTGGAAACAACCAAGATGCCCCTCAACAAATGAATGACTAAAGAAACTATGGTACATATACACAATGGAATATTATGCAGACGTCAGGAGAGATGAAGTCATGAAATTTTCCTATACATGGATGTACATGGAATCTACTATGCTGAGTGAAATAAGTCAGAGGGAGAGAGAGACACACAGAATAGTCTCACTCATCTATGGGTTTCGAGAAAAATAAAAGTTATTTTTGCACCAATCCTCAGAGACAATTGGAGGAGTACTGGAACTTCCAGCTCACTTCATGAAGCACACCACAAAGAGTGGTGAGTAAGTTATAGAAATAACTACACAGAGAACTACCCTAACCATGTGAATGAATGAGAGAACTGGAAAGCCTGTCTGGAGTACAGGTGGGGTGGGTTGGGAGGGAGGGAAATTTGGGACATTGGTGGTGGGAATGTTGCACTGGTGAAGGGGGTATTCCTTACATGACTAAAACCTAATCACAATCATATATGTAATCAAGATCTTTAAATAAAGGGAAAAAATGAAAAAAAAGAATTGCATAGTATTCTGTTGTGTATATGTACCACAACTTCTTGATCCATTCAAGAAGCATTTGAGCTGTTTCCAAATCTTGGATATTGTACTAAGTGCATCAATAAATATAAGTGTACATATACCCATTCTAATTAAAATGTTTGTGTTTGGAAATAAAAAAGGATCATTTTCTAGCTTATAGCACATGATTCAAGATACATAAATAAAATTAGTTAACAGAACTGCATACTATATGTTTAGAAACGACACACTTCTTCACAACTGCCGAAGGAAACAAATCCCAACGGGGCATCCTTAATAGTGCTTGGACACCAACAAGTGCCAGCCCTAATATGATACCCTGACAAAGAGGAAAATGAGAACAACTTGAGCTAAGAGCAAGTTATCCTACCTCACCAGCTACTGATAAGACAAAATCAGAAGACTTGTCACCCTTTGATCTATCCAAATGCCAAGATCGCATTTTACAGATGACTGGCTGACAGAATCATGGCCAGAATCTATGTATCCTGGGATCAATAAAAAAAGTCCTAGTCTAGGGCGTGAGCTACAACCTGCATAACAACTATGATCCCTAATTCCAGAGGTCTATCTGAGACTATTGCAACAGAAGGGGACTTCTGGAAACATAAAGAAAGACGCTATACCAGGCCTCTTCCTAGGATCAGCACAAAGACCAGGACCGCCAACCACAGAAGACGGAATTAAACGACACTAAGGCAACAGAATTTCTAGCACCACAAAGAAAGACATAATCATAAATTCAATTCCTTGACTTGTGCAGATACTGAGACCTCTAGATACAGAGGTCTGATTTTATCACCCAGGACGGCGCAGAAGTCTTCCATAGACCACAAAAGCACCAAGGGGAGAGTAAATGAACCTGAAAGGAGTTTATAGTTAACCCCATGACAATATACTTCAAGGGTGGAGAAACCCTGTATATCTTAGACAAAGGAAATTCCTTTTCGAATGACCCCAATATTTACTGTGCATCTGCAGAAGGAAAAAAAAAGCACAAAACAATTTTTTTATTATTATTACTTATCTAATTTTTTTTCTGTTGATTTCACTGTTGTGGTTTGGCTATTGAAGTGGATATCTCCATTTATATATTTTTTTTCCTTTTTTATGTGCTCGGCCATTTTTTTTTATCTCAATACCATGACTTTTATATGGTGCTTACCCCCCACACCGTTTTTTTCTTTCGAATGCTCACTGGATATTTTATTTGACAGTTCTTTATAGCAGTTATCAATAATAAAACATGTATAATTTATAAAACAACAAATCTCATAAAAACAATTAAAAAGGACATAAAATAAAAAGATTCCCTAGTCATGTATTAGAGAATTAAAAA
>PVKC010035680.1:0-13406 GCA_004027635.1 Crocidura indochinensis | reverse complement strand
TTTTCAGAAGTATAAAATCTCATAATTTATATGTAACTAGAATTTGAAACTAAGGATATGTAGCAAATAACTCTCATACATCACCTCTTTACTCCTTGTGTTTACTCCTATTCACTACAGGTGTGCAAGCACTGTCTAGTATCTGTCCATTATCTGAATATTTCAGGATATAGGAGCTACATTATATATGTCCCTTGCTAATACCAAAGTAAGTCTTTGGGAAACTGTGGCAGCTAGGATCACTACCAAGATAACATTTCTAAATTATTAGTGCTAATGATTATCATGCATTAAAATTTAGAAAGTGCTTGAAAACTATTTCATTATCTAAAATATAAGAAGTTTGACATTTGGATTAGTTTTAATTAGTATTAATATATTCACCATGTTTTGTCACTAAATAAACAACCATAGTTTCAGACAAAATAATTTTTTTCATTATATCTTCAATGAAACATTATACTTGTCATTATTTACATTAAATAGTACTGTATCAAATAGAGACAAATCAAAGTATTGCCAATAGATTTACATTAATTACCATATCTATATTGATTTGTAATAGAATTGATTAATCAAAGAATTAAATTTTCACAGACTTAGTAATAGTGCTTGTTAGAATTTATGATATGATATGTGAATGAGTTCTGATTAAGTTTTGAGCCAACATTTCATAATCATATTTTATATAGATATCTATTCTCTTAAATTCTTAATATATCTTTCTAAAATCAATAATGAAAACAAAGAGCTGTATATAAATGTTTTCTTAGGGTGGATATTTGGGTCCTTTGGCTGCCAGAACTCTTTCTAGCTCTGTGCTAAAGGATAGTTTCTGGCAGTGCACAAAGGACTATATGCAGTGCCAGGAATTGAACCAAAGATAAGTGTATGCAAGATAAGTGCCATATCACTTGTGCTAGCTATCTGACCCCTTTTTACATTACATTTCTTTCTCTTAAAAGTTATATTTTATTTTAAAATACATATTTTAGGCAATTCAATATTTTAGCCAAATCACATTTTCATGATATTGTAAACTATAATATTCAAGACCTCCTAAGCATTTTGATAATTATAATGTGTATATACATATATATACAGCATGAATATTTAATAAGATATACTTTAATTTTAGTGACTGATAAAAATACAACAATGTTTTGCTAATTATTAAAGCCTATAATCCAAGTACATTGACCTAGAGCTTATTTAAAGTTATTGGAACTATGCAAATCATAGTAATCATTTTATACTCAAGGTCTTTTTATACTTGGATAAATAATTTTACAAAGGTATAAAAATTATTTTCACTAATTTTTAATCATGTACTTTTTAACATTTAGGTAACTTGTATCCAATTGATAAAATTGCTAGATAGTCCAAATATTTGAGATTTTTTCTATATTCAAAATAGTTATTCAAATAACAGACTATACACATAATAAAGAAGAAAGGATGAAAGAAAGGAAAAGAAGCATACAGTCATTCATGTTTCTTTTGAGAAATTCATCTATAATTAAGAAACAAAATATGACAATATATTTTAATAGTAAAAATTTGGGGGAAAATTTGAAAGGACGTATACAGAGATCTAAAAATTTTAAAAATTAGTATAAGGTCCTTTTCTAGAAGAATTCATTAGTTTCATAAAAGTACCACATTTTGCTTCCCTAAGCAGTAATAATCATAATTAAGATCATGTTAATATTTAAATAACAATAAGAGGAAATATATTCTAGCATAGGTGATTAATATTGCAGCTCCTCATATCTATAAAATAAAAATACCCAGCCATATGTTAATATTATATGAACTATAAAAGTAATGACATGTATTACAAAGTTATATGATTATTTATATGAGCATGTATATTTTAAAAATTATGTGACAAATTCATATTCAGTATTTAGTAGTTAATGGGGACATCTAGTATATGAAACCTTACTTCCAAAATTTTAGAAAACACAAGCATCTATAAATACATATAATTTTCTAAAATTATATAAAAGTTACCTGGAAAAATATTGGTTTTGTTTAGTGGAAGTCTTTTTGGTAAATAGAATAGGACATAAACATATGTAAAATAGACAGTATTTCATTGTCAGTTTTGAGATAATAATAGAAAACATAATTTTATGAGTCATAGCCTGCCTGACTTTAATCCTTTTAGACATTGCAACCATTTGATTAAGTGCTATATGAGCATTCCCTCCAACACTCTCAAAGTGTCATCTGTCATAGCCTTGCTGTCACAGTCATAAAATATGACTGTCTAATGATATTAGAACCAAGAAATATGATGTTAGGTTTGGCATTTCAGATCATAGTTATTCCTTACTGTAAACCATGTAGCATGTTCCCTGTGCACATAATGAAAGAGAAAATATCAATTGACATCATAAACATGGCAGATTTGAAGAATAAATAGACTGAAACCGTTAACTTTACTTTTCTGTTACTTTGAAATCAAAATTCCATATACATAAGTCTTTACAGAATACAAGTAAGTTCCCCTTGTTGATAATTTGCTTCTCAAAAAATGTTAAAAAATATAGGAAAATGCAAAAGTTATATTTTGGGTTAAATCACTTGGCCAGAACATTTACCAAGGCTGATTTCTCAAACAGATCTGTTGTTATATCATAGATATAAACTTATATGCCTTAAAAACTAAACGTTTTTTTTTACTCTATGTAGTATAGAAGCTAAAGAAATTTGGAAAAATGTGTATATATTGTATTCAAATTTATTAGTATGAAAATTGAGAAAGCATATGTATCTTCTTTCTTGTCTCCAAACTAATGGAATTATTCACATTATATAATTGAGGTATACTTTTGTGGATTAAATAAATAAATACATATGAAGTACTTAATAAAGTTCTTTAGTATATATTAGGTGATCATTAAAAGAGAACCATGAAGTTAGGAAGATTGATTTAGCAGATAAAGTAAATATTTTCTTATCTTAACAACAGTGCTTTTAAGATCTATATTTGGGAAAATCAGATTACCAACATAGAAAAATTAAGCAATTTAAAAGAAACATAATGAATCACTACAGAAGCACTTTAAGAAATAGCATCATTCTGTGTGTATGTTTTTTTTTTTTTTGTGGGGGTGCCAAACCCAGTTGTGATCAGAGATTACTTCTGGCTCTGTGCTAAGGGGTCACTCATTACTGTGCTCAAGAGACCATGTATAAATCTGGATTGGTCATTTAAAAGGTAAGTAACTTACGCAATATATGTATGTATGTATGTATGTATGTATGTTTATATATTTTTGCATCGAAAAACTTGGTTTATACTCAATTATATATAGTAATCTGAAAAGAAATAAACAGCATGCCTGAGATCTATGGGATGGGTTTAAGAGGAAAGGTTTAACAACCCATGAAGACGTTCAAGTAAAAGAATTAATTTGTAATGAATATATAAAACATAAAAAAAAATCATCAATAAAAGTTGCCCAGATTTTAAGCCTGTTGGATCCCAGCAAAAAATAAACTTTGCTGATGCTGATACTGATACTTTTTTGTTGGTGCTGAATCTTCCTGTTGAATCTCTTTGTTGAATCTCCCTGTTGATTCTCTCTGCTGATTCTCCCTTTTCTAACTCTTTTTTTAATAATATAATTTTTATTTTAAACATATTGGGTTACATATCATTGGCAATCATATTTTAATTTTTTTTTGTGGTTTTTGGGTCACACCAGGCAGTGCTCAGGGGTTACTCCTGGCTCCATGCTCAGAAATTGCTCCTGGCAGGCACGGGGACCATATGGGGCACCGGGATTCGAACTGATGACCTTTTGCATGAAAGGCAAACGCCTTACCTCCATGCTATTTCCCGGCCCCGGCAATCATATTTTAGGTACAAATTAACATAAAATCAGGGGAACTCCCATCACCAAAAAGTCCTCCCTCCACCTCCGTTCCCATCCTACTTTCCATATCCTGTCCCCTACCACCACCACCACCACCACCCCACCCCACCCCCCGGGGGTTGCTAAAGCAAGTGGTCCCCTCTGCGACTAGCTTACTACTTGGTGGTCTTACACCTGTTTGGTCTTGATTACCCTTTTTTTCCCCCCTGATTGGGAGGCGGAACTAGTCAGTACAAGTTATGTGGATTTGTTTGAAAAAGAAAAAAAAATAGAAGATAAAGAAAAAAATGGATAAATAAAGATAAATAAATAAATAAATAAATAAAAGAAAGGAATCAAATACTCTGGGAATGGGTGGAGTCCTTCCAGAGGCTTTCATTATTGGTTTGAGAGACGGAGGGGAAAATGAAGGTGGCATAGAATAACAGTACATAAAGAATCGTCAAATGAAATCCTCTCTCCCCCACAAGCAGACTCCTCTTCCCACCCATTCCAGGTGTGGGTGGTTTTGATCATTCAGGTGGGATAAATAAGAAGTTGGGAGAGGGTATACCCACAATAAATAAGTGTTGGGCCTTGCTTTCTCGCTATGTGTGGAAATAATTGCATGTTTGCCTTTCCACTTATTGCTGTGATGTCTCACATAGACTACATATACTGAAATATACTTCCCTCCTGGGGAAGATATCTGTCTAATATGCAGTTATATTCTATTTGCTAAGATTTTAAGGATCTTTGCTTCTATATTTCAATATATGGATCTGACATTTTTTTTTGAAAATTCCTCTTAGGTTTTAGTATTAAGGCAATGTTGCTTCCATAGAAAATATTTGGGAGGATTCTGGTTTTTTACTCTCCATGACAGAGCTTGAGTAGGGTGCATAAAAGTATCCTTTTTAAAGGCTGGGAGAAATGAGCCAGTGATTCTATTATGAGTAGAACTTATTTTCTTGAGCTTTATCTCAAATTTATTGATAGAAATACATTTATTTAACAAAACTAAAGTTAATTAATAGAACTATATCAAAATAAGATGTGTCTTTACTAAGAAAGAAATGAGGCCAAACCAAAAAAGACACCCCACTGAATGGGAAAAAAAAAACTCACATTTCATACATTGATAAAGAGGTTAATATCCTATTACATATATATATATATATATATATATATATACATTAGATTTGTAATTTTTATACTAAGCCTTATTTCTTTATATATATAACGCACACTCAAATTAAATAACTGTAACTAAATAACCCCCAAAAAAGAGAGATAAGGAAATATTTAGTTATCAAAGTTAGCAGAAAAATAAATATTCATATGGAAAAAATGTTCATCACTGACAGTCAGGGAATATAAATTAAAATGACAATGAATTATTAGCTAGAGCCAGTAAGAAAGGTTAATATCAAAATTGTCTGGAAATGCCAAGTTTATGCAGAGATGAGGAAGAAAAGAAATTACTCATTGACAATAGTGTTGTTTTTTTTTCTTGGTCCAAGCATTTTAAAAAATGATTTGAAAAGATCTCAAACAATTAAGAATAGGGTTGAAAAGACAATACATTGGCTAAGGTGCTTATGCCTTGCATTGCAGAAAACCCAGGTTTGATCCACAGCACAACATGTTGCCCAGAGTCACACAGAAGTGAACTCTGAGCACAAAACCAAGAGTAAATTCCAAGAACTGCTGAATCTAATACAAAGCTAAAAGACAAAAGAAAATCACTAATTTTAATAAACTAGTGCTTTCATATGGCACAATAATTCTACTGTTGGGCATCTGCATAAAAAATTATAACATAAAAAACACAAGCATACCTTTATTCAATTATTTAAAATAGTCAATATACAATTATCCAGCAACACTGCATAAAGATAACCTATAATGGATCAGAGAGGTGAGGCATCTGCCATCACATAGCTAACCCTAGTTTAATTCCTAAAAATATCATATGGTCCCACCCAGAATGACCTTTGGACACTAACCCAGGATAATTCCTGCATACAATCAAATGTGGCCACACAAATTTAAATATAAAGACTATTGCACAATGGAATGCTATTCAGCTAAGAGAGAAATAAAACCTTGCCATTTGCTGCAAGTTTAATGGAATTAAAGATGGTTGGTGAGTCAGAAAGAAAATTAAGTGGGTCAGAAAAAAAGAAAGATCAAAGAATTTCATCCATATGCAAAATATAAGGAAACAAAGCAAGGTATTTGACCACCTCCAGGGGAAAAATGCTTGATATACAATAAATTAAACTGTGATCTGAGAATGTCAAATGGGTGATGGGGAGGATTAATAGTGGAGGATCCAGGTATATGACAATGGAGATAATATAGCAACAAAACTGGTATAAAACAATACCTTTGGTATTATTTCAAAAATATAAAAATAAAAAATAAAACTTTTAAGTATGTTGTTTAATTCAGAAATGTAACCATGTTAATACTTCCCCTTTCCTTCAGTGCTTAGTGACTGCTTCATTTCTATTTTCTGTTGCTATGATTTTAACCACATTAAATATCTCATATGCATAAATCATACTAAGTTTGGCCAGGGGTTGGCTTATTTCATTTATAATGAACTCACTTTTTATATATATTATAGTCTGCAAAAGACTATCCATTTTAGGACAAAAGAATATCTTTTATAAGTTGATAAAATTATTTTAGCCATTCCACTGTAGATGAACATTTGATTTTCTACTCTTTATTGTGAAAATATGCTGTAGGTCTGCTACTCCTAATATCATTTTTTAAATATATGTATATATACATACATATATACATACATATATCTTTATTTAAATACCATGAATACAAGCATGTTTATGATTGGGTTTCAGTCATAAAGGGTATACCTGCCTTCACCATTGCAATATTCCCACCATCAATAACCCCCCTCCCACACTCCAGCCTTTTTCGCGACAGGCATTCTACCTCTCTAATTCTTTAGCAATGTTATGCTAGTTGTTAGTGTAGTTATTTCCCTAACAGTGCTCACCATTCTTTATGGTGAGCTACAAATTGTGAGCCAGTCCTTCCGGCCCTTCCAACACTTAACACTATTTTACTGAAAAACCTGTTTGCTTTATTTCTGCTATCTATGTTTATCTGAAACTAAAAACTTTTAGTTTTTGGTGTTCTAGAGAATGTCTAGAATCTTTGTGATAAATAGAGCATTAGCAACTCCTAAAGATCAAAGAATTCTATCTGCAGCTTACAGTATATGTGAACGTAAGATAATAATAGGCAACACTGTAGACAAATGGCCAAACCCAAAGGACTCAGTCCAGCCAGACCACTCTGTAGAATTCTTACATTCTTTGTAACATTCTTATCAATTAATAAAGAATTCAGAATCTTTTAAGGCCCTTACAAAGACTCAATTTCCCTATAATCACCCCTCCCACACACACACACACACACACACACACAAGCATACCCTATGAACCATACTTAACTTTATCCTATGATGATTTCCTTCCCACATAGGGAGTTCCCTATCCTTTCTCTACTTTCCCATAACATTTTCTACCATCTAACTATGATTCAGGGCATGTTTATTATTCAATATGTTCTCTCGTGAAAATTCAATATTTTCATTCTTCTATTCATGAAACTTGGGAATCATGAACCAACACGGAACCCGCTGTCACCACTCCTGCATCATCGCTAGTTTCAAATTCATGACAACTTTCTCCAGCTTGATAGATAATAAGTTCTAAGTGAGAAACTACATTCTTGAACTATGACTCAGTACTGGAGAGTAAATACAAGGCATTTTCACCATCTCTAATGTTGTTGGTGTCCTCTAAAATGGAGACATTTCAAACAAAAATTCTCTGGTTTTGTGGTAAGAGATTTAAAAAGATACCAATAATCCTTATGGAAGTCTTTCTTGTATGTCTTACTATTAAGTATTGTCAGATAAATCTTGTATATTTTTCTATTATAGATAATCATAGCATAGTATAACTATGTACCTTATTCAAAATAATAGTTTTTGCACATTTCTGCAATTAAATAGTAGGGCATATTTTGAGGTTTAAATTCTATATTTAGTTAATAATTCTGATTAGAGATGTAGTAAGAATTTTGTTATTATTGTTATCATAATGTGTAGAGACATATACACACCTTGTTGACTATAATTTTAATTTTACTTAAATTAAAAATTCCTATGAGTGCTAGAATAAAATATTGCCTCAATAAATAGTAAATTAAATCTTCTAATTGAATGTCTCTGACCTATGATTGCTGAATACAGTGGATATCTCAAGTCATAAAAATAAGATGAAACAAAATCATTTTGTAAAATCGATATGTCCTCTTCAGATGTTAGTTGTCATAATATACCACACAAATTTAAATAATAAATATATTTCCCTTTTTATATTTTCTTATTTTTAATTTAATCTATACATAAAATGCATATAGTTTTGACATAGCATAGCAATATACCATTGCCATGCTTCATATAAATCATAGGAATAAAGGTATATACAGCATAGTTATATACAATATTCACACTTAAATAGACTTTTATACTGCCTCCTGTCTCTTGAAATTAGTCACCAAATGTCTAGGATATATTTACATTATTTTATGGAAACTTTTAAAGTATATATAGCTACTATAAACTGGCATGCATATTTTCATAGACCTTATCTCCTATGAAAATGTACATAGCATATTCAGAACTTAATAATATAAAATATTCAAAATTTTGGGGTTTATTTATCAGAAATATTAAAAACCAATTATAAATTTAACAATTTTACAAACTATTTATTTATTAATTATTTTGGTTTGGGGGGTTACACCTGGGGACACTCAAGGGTTACTCTGGTATCTTGGCTCAGAAACCACTCCTGGCATGCTTTGGGGACCATATGGGATGCCAGGAATAGAACCCAGGACCCTCCTGATTAGACTTCATGCAAGGCAAGCACCCTATGTCTGTGCTATCTCTCTGGCTCCTTTAAAACAGTTTTAAAACCTGTTAAGGTTACAAATTTAATTCAGCATTCACTGAAGAATTGTTACTCCTGGGGGTCCGGGAGATAGCATGAAGGTAAGGTGTTTGCCTTTCATGCAAAAGGTCATCGGTTCGAATCCCGGTGCCCCATATGGTCCCCCGTGCCTGCCAGGAGCAATTTCTGAGCATGGAGCCAGGAGTAACCCCTGAGCACTGCCGGGTGTGACCCAAAAAAAACACACACACACAAAAAAGAATTGTTACTCCTGAAAATTTATAGGGAGGCAAATGATACTGCAAAGTTTAAACAACTAGTATATACAGTTATTATATGATAAAAACTCAGCTCCACGATAACTTGAAAATATTATATGTAACATTTTGATTGTGTCATAGCATCCTTCCTGTTAGTGAGGAGAAAATATAACCCACATGCCAAACAGGGGGACTCTGCTGAAAAGCACATTTGTCTGAAGCTAAATATTGTCAGTGAGTTGCAAAAATCTCTGTTGTGTCCACACTCATGAAACAAACCAGATTCCTGTTGACCACCTCCTGTCTCCAGTTCATTTTAATCAACTTCTAGTCAGATTGAGTATGAATTCTGCAGATAAAAAATGATGCATCTTTGGACTTTGGAAATGGGACTATTTGTTTTGCACGCTCTGCCAGTGACATGGGCAGATTTATATTAATTCCAGAATTGGCTGGAAAACTTCAGTTAAGCATGGGAAAGTGAGTGTAATGTGAGTCACAACCACAAAATGCTTTATTTCATGTAAAGCTGGTGTAAGTGATAACTTTAAGCGGTATTGACAGGAGTGTGAATTTTCTTTTTTGAGAGTTCCACCTGCCTAAAAGTGGAAGCTTTCCCTGCTGTTGCCCATGCTGTCCTTATTTGAAGGATAAACAAAAGCCTCCTCTCCAAAAGTCTGTCAATTCCACACTTTTCTGAAGCACTGAATTCATTTAAAAGGAAAAAAGTGCTAAATGAATACATTGTCAAACTAAAAATTATTTTATTTTTAAAGGAAAACTTGGCATAGCAATTATTCTGAATAATTATTTCAGCAATGTGCACTTACTTTTGTGTTACCAATTACTAGGAGAGTCAGAAATCTAATATCATTTTTCAAAATTTAACCAGAAACTCAACTACAAACATGTTTGTATAATGTGCTTAAATAAAGGTATTAATAAAAATTTAAAAATGGGTCACTGTTGGTAATCAAAGAAAAGCTAGCCAGAAATGGTTCTAAAATTTACATGTAAAACTTCATGGTGTGGAAAGTAATAGTACTGCTACAATTAAAAATTAGAAAAATATTAAAACTATTTACTATTTTATTACCTTTATTGTTCCAAACATTAAATATAAACTGTAAACAGAAAGCAGATTGTAATTAAGCAAAATTATTTTACTATTTTATACAGATTTACACTCATTTATTTACCAAGAAAATATTAAAATGTCAAATAACTACCTTTGATTTTTTTTAATTTTCTTCATCTCTCTTTTGAAAGACACAAATTATTCTAAATTTCTTAACTATAATACTTAATAAAGTAGCACAGTTTGGTGGAGGATATTGTCAGTCATTTGTTTATGTTAACACAATGAAAATGTGTGAAAGTGCCCCGTTGGAAACTTCATGGTTTTTCTCTTGCAAATAATCAAATTGTGAACATTATTTTCAAGTGCCTCTCTGAGTACTGTTCTTTTACTTCCATTCATTTTCTCAGACACTGGACTTGATATATAGAAGATGGGATCCAGTTAATACTCCTCTCTATTCCTGTCTATTGTGTTCACAAAGGCTTTCTCTGTAGTACTATGATGAACCGTGCACAATAGGAGACATTTTGGTACTTATTGTGCATAATTATTAAGGTGTGACAAAAGGATGGAGAAATTGCAGAAGCAATCTGTTCTTCAATCTGGGCTGTCTGAGGACCCTTTCAGAACCGTAGAGTGTTAATTTCCTGAATATCTCATGATAAGTAAAACAAGGCTTCTACAAAAAAAAAGTTGCCATAAAAACATGCCTTTGGTGCATGCTTTCATTCTCTGATGTAATAAAAATTTCAGTGGAATAAAGGATTAGTTTTCTCAGGTAGAGAAATGATAAAGCTTTTAGAAACAATTGAAACTGTATTTAGAAGTTAATTAATTCCTTCCATTTAAAACAGATTTTACTTTGTGTCATGATTAAAAAGTTAAGTTTTATGATGATTCTTGGCGATAAGAAAGCCCCTTCTCAAATTGAAGGGTTTATGAATCATAGTTCAGAAGTAACATAACATTTACACTTAATCTTATTCATTTGTTCAATTTTTAGGTAACAAAATAATAAAACCCAATAAGATCTAAATGCATGTGCAATAAAACCAATTTTCCACTTACAATATGAAGTCATATGTTTTAATGTGATGAAATTAAAAATAAAATCTGGATAGATAAATTTGCTTTCTCAAACTGGAAATCTTTGGTAAAGCTCTGAACATATTTGTAAACTTTTGGTAAAATTTTCTTTTCAGGAAAATAAAATGAACAATTTGTCCTTTTCGATTTTCATGAATCAAAGAATAAAAGCCTTTTAATGAATGATAAAAATATAACAATCATTTTTTTTTTATTTCAAGTTGAAAGGTAGCTATGTCCCCACTATACCACCAATGTTGGAAATATCCCAAGTTGGAAATATCAGGTCATGTTTTGCAATTTCAGTCTGCAAAGTGACCCATTAACTCAGAAGTAAAAAGCCATGTTTCTTTGCCCCCTGTGACGTTTCAGATCTAGTTACCTTGGAGATAACTGCCTGTCTTACTCTACACCTCAGGAGTTTTAGAATCATACAGAGAGCTAAAAGCAATGGACTTTTAGTCTGGGTACTTTGAAAAGAAAGTAATGAGAAAAAACAAAAAAAAAGGACAACAACAAAAAATCATGTCAAGAGCAAGGACAGTTTGGAATGCCTCTGTCTCACATGGTTGAAGCAGTTTAGTTATTTTATGATAATCTGTATGTTTATGTTATATGTTACTGTGTTTCTTATACTGGTAAAATATTAAGCATATTTCTCTTTTTGCAGAAATCTAGGAAAAAATGAGAGATAGTCAATTAAACTGGGAATATATTCCATATCAAGTGAATAAAATCTATTGAAAGAAGAGTTTTCTCAATGCCACACCAGGTGACGCTCAGGGGTTACTCCTGGCTATTCGCTCAGAAGTCACTCCTGGCAGGCACGGGGGACCATATGGGGAACTGGGGGATCGAACCGCGGTCCGTCCTAGGTTAGCACAAGGCAAGGCGGCACCTTACCTTTAGCGCCACCGCCCGACCCCCCCCCCGTACATTAAGATTTAAAACAAAATATGTATGTGTTATGACATTTTGAAGATTTGTACTTTTCCAATTTAGTTTGTTAAAAATACATTTTGTAAGTTCTTTGTCAGAATGACTCATGGTTAGGTTGACACCCACAAATCCATCCCTATGTTTAAGTATCTCCAGTGCCTCATAGAATTACATTCATAGGAGGCTTCACACTTAATATGCTAATTCTTGCAAAAATGCACAAAATTTAATTTGAGTAATCACTGAACATTATAGTTAATTTTATTATATGATCTGAACACATATTTGAGTAATTCTATTCATTGACAAAGAAACTATAGAAATTTTATCAGCATTTTTCTTGATTATATTCTCACCATAGACTCTTATATTCAATATTCTTATTTTGGGGATGTGGGACTAGGAAACCCACATCCATCAATGCTCAGAGGTTACTCCAGGCTTTGTACTCAGCAATTACTCCTGGTGGTATTGGAATGATCATAGGAGATGCTTAGGATTGAACTTGAGTTAGTTGAGAGCAAGGCAAGCACCCTACTTGCTACACTATTGTACCAGTAGCATACCCCAGTGTACCACATCCTCTGCATAATTGTTTTGCTCATTTCTCTTACTTGCTTTCAAAGTCCTCATACTGGTTTGTAATATTTATTATTCCGAGTATCAATCTGATATGTGTTGTTACTTGTTACTAAAACTATATTTCATAAGCTCTACTTATCATCTCTATACCCAGAACTATAGTTGACTATGAAAAAACTTTAATTTAGAAAGGCAATCTCACCCAGAATTTAGAAAATGGTTATTGAAAACATTTGGCTAGAGTTTCACACATCTGTCATTAAGTAGATTTATTAACATGAACCATGATTCTTCTTTTAACTAGTCCTTCATTACTGACATTGTAATGTCCTCCTATAATACAATTGATTACTAGTGGGTACTGACTCTTTTGTAAGTGTAGTCAAAGTAAACATTCTGAGCAATTTTTTTATTATGAACCAAGAAAAAATGAGTGGTAAAAGAAAGCAGAAAGAATAAGCTGAAAGTGAGGAAATATGAGTGAGTGTATTAGTTTCCATTAACAGCTGTAAAAATTACTACAAATGATGCATAAAGCAAAGAAAATTAATTCCTTAACATTTCTAGAAACCATAAATCCAAAATC
>PVKC010035679.1:0-13391 GCA_004027635.1 Crocidura indochinensis | reverse complement strand
TAAGTGTGGGTTTGAGTCTGTAAAGTTTCTGAGCTGTTTTTTGTCTGTGAAACCATGTATTTTTCCGTCAAACCGGAAAGTGAGTTTTGCTGGGTACAGTATTCTAGGTGAAGCATTCATTTCATTCAGTCTTGTCACAATATCCCACCACTGCTTTCTGGCCTTAAGTATTTCAGGTGACAGGTCTGCTGTAACTCTCGCGGATGCTCCCTTGAATGTAATTTCCTTTTTTGATCTTGCTGTTTGTAGAATTATGTCTCTATCCGTGGGATTTGTCATTGTGACTAGGATGTGTCTTGGGGTATTTTTCTGGGGTTTCTTTTGGTTGGTACTCTTCAGGCATGCAAGATTTTATCACATATATTCTTTAGTTCTGGAAATTTCTCTTTAATGATGTTCTTGACCATTGATTCTTCCTGGAAATTTTCTTCCTGTGTCTCTGGGACTGCAATGATTCTTAAGTTGTTTCTGTTGATCTTATCATAGACTTCTATTTTCATCTGTTCCCATTCTTTGACTACTTTTTCCATTGTCTGTTCATTTGTTTTAAGTTTTTTTTCCAATCTCTCCCGCTGTATGGAGTTGTTATTTATCTCATCTTCCACAGCACCAACTCTATTCTCAGCTTCTTCTACCCTGGTGTTGAGATCATCCATTTTACCATTCAATTCATTTACTGAGTTTTTCAGGTCTGTTAGTTGACATGTTATTTCAGTTTGGAGTTTTGTGATTTCTGTCATCATATGTTCTTGGTTCTTATTAGTGTTCTCTTCAACTCAGTCCATGGTTTCTTTGAGTTCTTTCAGCATCTTCCATATTGCTTTTCTAAAGTCCTTATCTGAGAGATTGATTAGTTCATTGGTCATTATCTGGTCATCAGAATTGTCACCTTCGTTCTGTATGTCTGATGCTGGCCTGTGTTGTTTCCCCATTGTCACACTAGTATTGTGTGTTTTTCTACGTGTTGTGGTGGTATTCATTGGGTAAATGATGTGCGCAGTCAGCACCTCTGGTTCCGCCCTTTCTGGGTGTGTCGATTTGCCTACAAGGGAGTGGAGTCCATCCACATGAGGCCTCTCAAAGGATCAAATCTTGGGCCTAGGTACACAGCAAAGAAGAGAGTCCAGAGAGAAAAGCTGGGCTTCAGTGATCCAGCATAGTCCTTAGTGTGATTTTTTTTTCTCTTCTTGTTGCGATGATGTTCTTTCCTTAGAAAGAGCGCACGGCAGCGTAGCGAAGCGGAGCCAAAGTGCTCTTCTGCAGCCTATTTCACTCTAATGAGGTGTTCCTGGGCGTCACTGCCCTAGAATGGACCTCTGGGAGAGCGAGCCTTTTGGGGGCCAGTTTGGCCCACTCCCACGAGGTCTGGAGGACAACAGAGGACAAAGAAACACAAAGAAAAGACCGAACTCACAGTCCTTCCCAGTCAGCTCCACTAGGCAGGTGTGGATACGCAGAAATCAAACTGACTTTTCTTTATTCTCCCAGTACAAATCTAATTGGGTGAGGGAGGGTTAAGAGAAATTAAGTTGGACTTTTACATATCAAACAGATAGATGAAAAGGAAAGAGGAAGTTGGAGAAGTCTTTGTTTTGAGTAAAATCAGTGTCAACTAACAATTTCACCTTTTCTGTTAAAAAATAATTTTTTAAAGGCTACAAAAGTTTTGTTCTATTGCCACCAGATGTTACATTAAATCCCCACTGGATAAAAGCAGGGTGTCATCTACCAGACTTTTCTTTAATTTCACTGAATTTAAATGCATTTTTATGTCTTTATAAAGAACCCGTGTCTTTATAAAGTATTTACAGGGTCAGTCCTGAATCTTAATGCTCTCTTCTGATTTTTTTCAACTGGCTCAGAATTGTTGCTCCTGCTGGCCTTTCCTCAAGCTGGCTGGGAGGTTTTTCAACCCAGTTCGGATAGCAGCTCCCACAGAAGGAAAGAAGTCAGTGGAGGAATAAGCCTTGACTTGCCTTCAACCAGGGCAGCTTTCTTTACACTTGACCACCAATTAATGGATTTCATATTCTATTTGATGAGGTCTAATAAACTTGGATTTGTCAAATGACCCTTACTTACCCTGTAAGTAAGCCAGCACCTGGTCTTGTTTAACAAGTGGTTGCGGCTCCATATTTTCCACATGGTAATTCCCTTCTCCTACACCCAGTCTTCAGACACGTTTTCACTTGATCTGGGAGGAGTGGAAATAGAGAGGGAAGGAAGACTTGTAGGGAGGGACTCCAGAGAAAAGAGGACACCTTCTCCCTTAAACATGCTCTGACTTGATTCCTACACCAGATTTTTTGTTGTTGCTGTTGTTTTTGTTCCTGGGTCACACCCGGCAGTACTCAGGGGCTACTCCTGGCTCAACACTCAGAAATTGCTCCTGGCAGGCGGGGGGGGGGGGGCACCCATATGGGATGCCGGGATTTGAACCACTTTCTTTCTGTATGCAAGGTAAATGCCCTACTTCCATACCATCTCTCTGGCCCTCCTACACCAGTTTTAATCATGATTCTCAGTGTTGTACACAGGCTTGGAAATACATTACTGCTAGGCTATCTTTTGTGACTGATTTTAGCACTGAATGCTGCACTAAAACCAGAACTAAATGAGTGCAAACCCTGATGAGCACAATGCAAACTCTGATAGTAGGGTATGTGACCACACCAGAGCTGAATGTGAATGTAAGTGTGATCCCAGTCATCTCAAAAATGATGATGAAGGAGGGAATATTAAAAATTTAATTACTACTGGGGCTGGAGTGGTGGCACAGTGGTACAGCATGGGCCTTGCATGCAGATGATCCAGGACAGACCTGGGTTCAATCCCCAGGCATTCTATATGGTCCTCCAAGCCAGGAGCAATTTCAGAGCACATAACCAGGAGTAGTAACCCCTGAGCGTCACTGAATGTAGCCCCCATCAAAACAAAATTAATTCTTACATAATGAAGTAACTATTTCCACATGATTTCAGGATTTTTTTCTTAAATTGGATTTTTTTTTTTTGGAGCGGATATTGAGGCCACACACCATTGTGCTCAGAGCTTTTCCTGGCTCTGTGCTCAGGGGTCACTGTGGTAGTATTCAGGATATCACATGTGGTACTGGGGATCTAACTTAGGTAGATGCACACAAAGCAAGTGCCTGACCTGCTATATTATCTCTCCAGCCCTCTTTTCATTCCTTTTTTTTTAAAGGTGGCCGTAGACCCAATGTACCTCATAGAGTACATGATTAATATCTATGCAGGCACTAAAACAAAAACAAAATGAAATAAAGACAAAAAATTGTCTTTATTTTTATTTATAGAAAAACAGTTGGATCAGCTTTATGATATGCGCCTATTTGATTTTTTTAATTTTTATTTATTTATTTATTTATTTTTGGTTTTTGGGTCACACCCGGCAGTGCTCAGAGGTTACTCCTGGCTCCATGCTCAGAAATTGCTCCTGGCAGGCACGGGGAACCATATGGGGGCACCGGGATTCGAACCAATGACCTTTTGCATGAAAGGCAAACGCCTTACCTCCATGCTATCTCCCGGGCCCCTGATTTTTTAATTATTGATCGAGACAATTTTAAAGCAGATCTCAGTCTTTAGTTGAGAATCACAGATACATACAGATCTATGTTGATTCCTGGGCCACGGTTGCTTACCACCTTCTGGTCATGTGTTTGTCTACCACAAGGATGGTGGCATCTGAGCATGTGGTAAGGCAGAGATGCCTGGCAAGGAAAGGAAGCATGTGGCCAGTTTGGCAGGAAGCTGAGAAGACCGAAAAGTCTCCTAGCTCTGTCACTGATCTGGGCTTGGCACAAACTAATTACTGTTTCTCCTTATGAATGGTTCCTCATCAACTCCCCAACATAATCTCCAGAAGCTTATGTCTATGGCCCAGACAAACTAAGGGAAGTGAATTTAGCATCCTGGCCTATGTACTCCCACCTGTTGTGTGGAGGCATTTTGCCATCCTATACTTTGGGTGTAGGGATGACAGGGGTGTGGAGAGTTTTATTGTGAAGGTAAAAATTATAAACAAACTTAATTTGCTGGTCAAGAGGTTAATTGTCTTGACTGACCCCTCACTTCTAAATTGCATCTCTACAATGTGGGCTCCAGAGGCCCCTGCTTCTGATCAGACTTTGCTTAAATTCCTGGTTTGCCAAGCCAACTTTCCTCTGGATCCCTGTGATTCCTCATAGTTAAGATGTGATAATGTGGGGCCATGCTACTTTTATCGTGATACCAAATCATCTAAAACACTGTGTTGCTTTCCTTCTCTTCAAAACTGAAAAGAAAAGCTGGAGTAGAGAACAGTGGATAGGACACTTGATTTGCGTGTGGACCTGGGTTTGATCCCTGGCACCTGTATGAAATCCTGAGTACCACCAGGAGTGACAGTGATCCTTAAGCACAGGGCCAGGAATAAGCCCTGAGCACAATCAGATGTGGCCCCAAATCAAAGGAAAAACTGAAAAGGAGGAGAAAAGGGTGTGGCTCAGTGTTTGGAACGTGTGAGACCCTGAGCTAGATCTCCAACACTAAAAACAAACAAAAAAACCCAACAAAACAAAAACCCCCTGAGAACTCTAGGGTTCAGAGTCCTTCAACTGCACATGCTCACCATACCTTTTCACAAAAATGTGTTTTCCCCCCAAGAAATGCCTAATTATGTTGACCATTACAGCACCCAAACTCTATTCAACAGAGTCAGATCCTCTCCTTCTATTTCTAAAACTACATCCTATTCTGTACAAACTTGTTCCCCAGCTTATACATTATCTTCTTGCCAATAAAACCTTGCTTTTAAATTCAGCGATTCCTCTGAATTGTGGCCAGCAACCTGAAAACCTGGCTCTAATTCTCATTTCCATCCATCTGGCCACCCAAGAGAAAAAAAAAAACCTGCTAATTATTCTCAGTTCTTTCCTTTCTAATTGCTCGATACAATCTATTGACTTCCTCTAAAAAAGTCTCAGAATTGTTTATTTTTTAGTCCCAATGTTACTTTTTCCATTGGTCACTGCCTCCCAATGCAATATTTATTAAATACTACTTTGTGCTATCATCCAAGGGAACATGGTTTAATGCTCCCATATAACCTCTAGAGAGATCTTTCTAAATCTGCTCAGTTTTAATCTGATCAAAACCACACATTAGCAAGCTGTTACCTGAGGATTAATTCTGACTTCTTGGCTGATACATCACTGATCTCTGTCTCTGAAATCTCCTCTCTCACAACTACCCCAAGAAACCCTCTTGTGGTTAAGTCTTAGCACCTCGATGTGGCTCCAACCCATATGTTTCACAGACCTTTGCTGAACCTAATACTACTTCCTCTATTTGGAGCACCACTCCACATATCAAACCACTGGGAAACCTCCAGTTTCAAAGATTTTACTCAAAGGCTATTTCTATTGTCAAGTCTCTACTTGTTCTCTTTGCCTTACAAGGTTTCCTCTCTTTCCTCTATATTCCCCTGAGAGTTTTCTCAGGTGTGTGAAAAAGCCCTGCCACCCCAAATATATCATTGGTTTGGCACAAATGTTTATTTCACTGGAGAGACTCTGAAGACTGGGTGGAGGGTGTCTTTTGTAAAAAAAAAAAAAAAAAAAAAGCACGTGGAAAGGAAAAACTGTCTGAAAGGATACATCCCTCACTACATGGGAAAGACCAAATATCCTTTCTATATTTACGTCAGTGTGGAAAGCAGAACAAAGTCTGTATAAGAGCAAACCCTATGCTTATTGCACCTTCCCTGCTAACTCTCCACAATTGACTTTATTTATTTCCCTCATCCGCTTCCAATTTAGCTGAGTAAAATAAAATTTATTTATGATGGTTAGTGAAGCCACAGGGGTAACTGACTTAGTCGTACTGGGTCATTCTCATGTACATTGGAGCTATACATTCAATCTTTTCTCTTGTTACTCTATTTTTCCTTGTGGTATCATCATTTTACAGTTGCAGAGCAATACATCAATCCCTCCATCAGCGTTTCAAGATCCCAACATCACCAGACCCTTCCCCTTCTCAGCCTACCCTTCAGTTCCCAGCTCTATTTATCATATTTCAGGATTTTTTTTTGTTTTGTTTTGTTTTGTTTTTGTTTTTTGTTTTTGTTTTTTGGGTCACACCCGGCAGTGCTCAGGGGTTACTCCTGGCTCCATGCTCAGAAATTGCTCCTGGCAGGCACGGGGGACCATATGGGGCACCGGGATTCGAACTGATGACCTTTTGCATGAAAGGCAAATGCCTTACCTCCATGCTATCTTCCGGGCCCCTCAGGGTTTGTTTTTACAGGAATTATCCAATTCATTTCTTTGTTTTTTTTTTTAAATGAGTGAGATCATCTGGTATTTACCTTTTACTTTCTAACTCACTTCCTTAGCATGTTACCCTACAGTTCTATCCTTTCGGCAAACTTCAAAATCTCATATTTTCTCACTGTTGAATGATATTCTATTGTATTTGTGTGTATATGTGTATATATACACATATTGCATATATATATGCACAATTTCTTTATCCACTCATCTATTGTTGGGCAATTGAGCTGTTTCCAGACGTTGGCTATTGTAGTGCTGCAACAAACACAGATATATATATATATTTTTTCAAGTTAATGATTTCTAGAAGTGGAATCACAGGGTCATATGGAAGTTTGATTATAAATCTGTCTTATGCTATCAGCTTAATAGAACCCAGAAAAATATGACAAGTTTACTCCTTCACTCTGACAGCTCCATTGCTATGGTATCTCTATGGCCCTTAGTTTGATGCCTGACATACGATAGAAGTAGAAGATGACACATAAAAAATAAAAAGACATCCCATGCTCATGTATTGAAACATTGTTTAAAGGTTTACTTTGCCTAAAGCATTTACAGATTGATTCAATCCCCCATTAAAACCCCAATGGCATTCGTTACATAAATAGAACAAAAGTATCCTAAAATTCTTAAGGAAACACAAAATATCTCCATGAGCCAAAACAAACTCTACTATAATGCTAATGCAGTAAAAAAGTAAGATATCAAAAACAGGCACATATATAAATAAGATAATTAAGAGTAATTATATAATTATGCATTTATATGGACCACTAATTTGTGACAAAGAGCAAAAAGCAATCAATTGAGCAAGAAAGTCTTTTCAATAGACAGTTCTTAGAAAACTGGACAGGTATTTGCAAAAAAATGAAATGATACACATATTTCTCTCCTGGGATTTGCCTGGAACTAAATCTGTATGCTCTTTGAATCTCTTTTCTCCAGTAAAATTCATATTGTCTCTTGAAAATAAAACTTCCGGGGCCCGGGAGATAGCATGGAGGTAAGGCGTTTGCCTTTCATGCAAAAGGTCATTGGTTCGAATCCCGGTGCCCCATATGGTCCCTTGTGCCTGCCAGGAGCAATTTCTGAGCATGGAGCCAGGAGTAACCTCTGAGCACTGCCGGGTGTGACCCAAAAACCAAAAAGAAAAGAAAAGAAAAGAAAACTTCCATTTTTGTTTTTCATATTTCTCTTCTCCCCCCTCCCTTTTATCCCTCAAACTCTCTTCTGCTTCCTCCCTCCTTATTTGCTCTAAATAGAACTATTTTTACCTTATTAGTCTCATCCTGAAATTCTTTCTTGCCAGGTTATAATGAACTGAAAATGTGGGCAGAAGTTAGGACTGGATTTCCTTATTTTGCAAAGAGCAATTCCATATTCTAGCAGTAAGACTATCACTTCTAAAAGCTTGGTTGTTGGTACCAGTTCCCACACTAGGTAAATCAAATGAACCTCAAGCTTTTTTAGCACCAGCATCCATGTTGTTCAGGAACTTACAGTAGATTATACCAGTCCTACTTTCCCCCAGATACTGCTTTGGGGGAAGTAGAACAAGAAGGAGGTCAGTAACAGTATTTCTTTTGATGCTACTAAGTCAAGTACTCCCTATTTCTCCCATAGAAATCATTTGTAAAACCCCAGGAAACCATCATCTTTTGGGGAACCACCCAAATGACATGACATCTGCCCTAGAAAATATACACCTAAGGGGGACAGAGACATATAGTACAGGAGGATAAGGCATTTTCTTTGCATGCAGTTGATTCTACTTCTTTTTCTCTTACCAGATGATGTCCCCCTGAATACTATCAGGGAACAATCCAAAGTAGAGTCAGGAATAGGCCCTGAACATAGCCAGGCTGAGCTAACCCTTATTGACAACAAAAGTAAATAACCTACTTCCTGCTAGACACATTTTTGTCTCTTTTAAGACCTTCCCAGATCTGTGTGTACCCTAATAAACTGTTATCTTTTCTTCTCAAAAAAAAGACAAGGCCATTATATTACAACATATATAAAAATTAATTTGAGATAAATTCACACAATCAATGAGCCTGAATATAAGGCCTGAAACAGGGACATATCTCATCCCCACTTTCTCTCCATGGTCAGGCATCAGATGAACTGCCTTTTGCTTGGGATCCTGGGGCCTTAGAGCTCTATTACATGTAACTCCCTACACCAAGACTAGAAGTTACTCCAATTAGTGTCAAGTCTAATTCTCAAAACCCAGGCAGAAACAGAAACCCAGGCAAATCCTCAAACCCATCAAAACTCTCTAGTCCAGTAGATGAGGACCTAAAATTAGCAAGAACCAAATTGGCATAGAAATTAAGGAACTGCAGTCATTCACATTAATATGCAGAATACAGAGAAATGCAGTAGAAGAATATTCCCTTAAGACATTAGAAGCAAAAACTAAGACTAGACCTTGTTAGAAAGCTTGCCACAATGTGTGGAGGGTGGGGAGGTCAGAGAAAGGACCATCATGACAATGATTGTGGTAAGTGAGCTTTGAACAAGAATTGGATGCTGAAAGAAGGTCAATGATATGCATGATACCCTTTCAGTAACAATATAGCATACCACAAAAAAATAATAAGAAAAACAAAGTTGCTTAAACAATGACGCCATCACCAAAATCCTTTTATTTGGTGGTGCACAAACCTAATGGAACAGAACTTACTGGACCAGTTTTACAGGTACTAGTTTTATAGATATTAAACTGCAGGCACCACCATATCTTCAGGAAGAACAGGAAGAAACCTAAATGTCACTTAAATGTCTACTGCAGACCTTACCCTTTAATATTCTCTTGGCCCATATACCCCACTCTTCTACCATGTCTCCTGCCATATGGCAGTGCCAAGAAATGAACCTGAAGCCAATATATGCAAGATAAACAACTACAAGCCAAAAAGACATTCCTCTAGGTCTGAGAAAAATCAGTGACTGGTCCAGAGAAGTTTGGTCTACTCTGTATAAGTTTACCTGGATCCTATCTTCTCTTGATCAATTGTCCAAGTATGTAGAATTGCTGAAACACAGGATAGTGAAAGCACATCCATGAAATGTTTGCTTTCTGATTCTCTGCTGCTTGGTAGAAATCTCTCCCATTCAAATTCTCTTTGTCCTTCCCACCTGACACACAGGGCTACTTCCAGCAGACCATGTAGAAGCTGACTTTGACTCAAATATCCTCCTCCAGGCCACTTGTCAAGACTCTGTTGTCTTGCTGACCCCACTCACCTCTCTTTTTAAAAAAAAAATTTATCTTTTCGTAAAGTAGTGATAACTTTCCTGGTTTTCCAATAAAAGATTCATACAGCTTCAACAAAGGGTTCAACCCCTCAGAACTGTCCTATGTCAGTTATAGCTCACCTATTCCTTCTCCCTTATCCCCCAACTAATTGCTCAGTAATTTTAGTATTGTTCTCAAAAGCCAAAGATTTATTTTCCACCATTATCATCCACTCTTTTCTTTACATTGCACAGATGAGAAAGATCATATTGTATTCGTCCTGTTCCCTTCACTCAACATAATGTCCTCTAGTTTTTTCCAAGATGTGAAAAATTACAAGATTTCCTCTTTTCTTTTAAGTGTGTAGTGTTCTACTGTTTATATATATATCACAACTCTATTCAGTCACTTGTTGAATATTTGCAAGTCACCTCGGTTTAAATTGTATTTTAAAAATGTATTTAAAAAATGTATTTAAAAATGGGGCTGGAGGGACTCGGAGAGATAGCACAGCAGTGTTGCCTTGCAAGCAGCCAATCTAGGACCAAAGGTGGTTGGTTCGAATTCCGGTGTCCCATGTAGTCCCCCGTGCCTGCCAGGAGCTATTTCTGAGCAGATAGCCAGGAGTAACCCCTGAGCACTGCTGGGTGTGGCCCAAAAACCAAAAAAAAAAAAAAATGGGGGCTGGAATGATGATATAGCAGATACATTTGTTTTGCATTTTGCTGATTTGGGTTTGATCCTGGCACTACATATGTTCTCCTGAGCACTGTTAGGAATAATTCCTGACTGCAACGTCAAAAGTAACCCAATGATTGCCAGGTGTGTCCCCAAAACAACAAGAACAACAGCAAAATTCTTCTCAGGACACCCGAATCTCATTGCTGCCACCATATAGCTCCAAAGACTCACTAGTCTTCTTCTTTTTTTAATATTATTTATTTTTATTTTTTATCTTCTTTTTAACAGACATTTATTAGAATATATAATGGCAAGTCTTACACAGTGAAATTAAAGGTAGTCAATGACAAATCTTACACAGTAATACTTAAGGTACATGGTGACAATAAATGGGGTCCTTTCCACCAGTGTTGTCCTCCCTTCATCCCTATTCCCAAGCATATATCCCTTATCACCCTCCTTTATCCCCCAGAATGCTAGTGCATCTTAAAGTACATATGTTAACCCTAATGTAAACCTTTTTTTTTTCCAGTTTCAGATTTTTTACTAATGGTTTCTTAAAGGTTTGGAGTCAAGGGAGCATTGTAAAAACAATATTAATGTGGCAATTATCATTTGCATGGGCCCACCAAAGTATGGAGTTCATGGAAAGAAAAAACTTTTGCCAAAGTACAAGGAGACCCTAACCCTGGAGTTTCCATACATAAGACCATTTCTAGGCTCCAGGCAAACTAGTTTGTCCAATCCCGGTCATTGTCTGTAGTGCCCACACAGTTATATTTTTCACAGTCTCTGTTGTTGATCTCACATTTCTGTATAGAAGGTCCTGGCATCTGTATATCCTACAATGAAGTCAGGATGGTGCGGAGCAGCATCTAATTTCAACTTGTAATTAACAGGCAATACAGAAAGCCCTGTCCAGTACACAGGTCATTGTTGTTGTTTAAGTCTTCTCAGTGTTAAGGGAAGACACCTTTGAGTAAATCGTTGTCAGAGCAGAAGTAGGGTCTTCCCTGGTAGAGGATAGCTTCCAGGTGATGTCATAAACAACGTTGGATGTTTCATAGATGGCTTCCCTGGTTCAGGGGTAACTG
Source organism: Crocidura indochinensis (assembly GCA_004027635.1). Lineage (NCBI taxonomy): Eukaryota > Metazoa > Chordata > Mammalia > Eulipotyphla > Soricidae > Crocidura > Crocidura indochinensis. The sequence goes on along the minus strand of PVKC010035679.1, from coordinate 2,032 downwards.
GAAAATACCCAAACCTCTGAGGCCTGTGCCGGGTCATCAGGTCAATGTTCAGGGTTTGTAAGGCTCCATTGCACCACAAGATTTATGTGTTCCTGTCTCTATTAGATAAGAACTTATTTGTATGTATAGTATTTTCCATGTTAATGTGCCCATGCAAAAAAGGAATAATGCCACTTGGTGTTATCAGTGCATAAGGGGACAAGAACAAGTCCAACAATCCCCATGACCTGGTTCAAACATAAGAGTGAAACTAAGGGACTCTATCACCAAAATTCCTTATTGAACAATTCACGAGATTGGTGCCTATGGGGATGCTAGAACTAGTCCAACAATCCAATTGACTTGGTTCTTATATAAACGTTAAATGGAGGGAGACTTCTATAAACTTCCTTATTTGACAAATAACAAGAGGAAGGAATGATAGAGAGAGACTCTTTCACCAAAATACCTTATGAACAGTTCACATACTAACTTCCTTATTTAACAAATAACAAAGGAATAAAAAGTGGGGAAAATAAATAACCTAAATTGAGAGAATGGACTCAATAGTCACTGTATATGGGGACTAATCAGAAACCTAGTATACTAGCAAACACAGTTACACAGTGGAGAAAGGAAGAGGCCAAGAAGCCGCTAAGAGTGAACATGTAGGAAAAAAGTACTGGCCTCTTCCTAGCCTGAGAGTCCATCCTCTCATTTTTATTTTGAATATATATGGTACCCCCAAACAAAATGGTCTCCTCCCAGACTGAGAGTCCATCCTCCTATTTTCATTTTTAATATATATGGTAGCGACCCCATGTGGCTTTCAAAATGGAGACCAATGGAAAATAAAAAACCAGTGTATGTCGACACATACACCAGTGCTGCTTCGGCCCACCCTCCACCCCATGCGTCCCCCCCTTAGTGTAGGGAGACAAAGGCAGAAAGACAGAGGACACGATAGAGTCCATGGGCTGGAAACCAGGGAAAACCTGGAATAAAGGGGAGAAATTGGGGAATGGCGGGGTGGCCTGCCAAGCCCCCCAGAACCCCCCAAGTTAGAGAGAGTGCCATGCAGCACGAGGTGTCTCCTAACCCCAGTACCTGGGTAGAGCTGGCCTCCAGGATCAAGGCACAGGAAGCCAGCTATCTGTCCCGCCCCTCCCTTTGCTCCTCCTCCCTAGTGTATGGGGGGGGGGCGAAGCCTGGAGATCCCTAATGGAGTCCACCTGAACCCACAGCAGGCCAGCTGAGTTGGCACTCAGGCCCGACCTAGAGTCCAGGGGGAAATAGGGGAACAGCGGGGGGGCCTGCCAAGCCCCCCAGCACCCCCCAAGCTAAGGAGAGTGCCATGCGGCACGGGGTGTCCCCTAACCCCAGTACCTGGATAGAGCTGGCCTCCAGGATCAAGGCACAGGAAGCCAGCTATCTGCCTGGCCCCTCCCTTTGCTCCTCCCCCCTAGTGTTGGGGGTGGGGAAGCCTGGAGACCTCTAATAGAGTCCACCTGAACCCACAGCAGGCCAGCTGAGTTGGCACTCAGGCCAGGCCTGTAGTCCAGGGGGAAATGGGGGAAGACTCACTATTCTAAGAAGAGAAACTGAAGAAATCAGTTCCCAGGAGAGGTTCGCTAATTGAGGTAGGGAGGACGAGTTCTCTCCCCTCCAGCTCGGAGAACGCATCTACCACCCAGTAACCAGCGGTTCTGAAGTGAATCGGTGGGTAAACAGCTCACGGAGAGTCAGACTTGTGGAAATATCAGCTTTATTTGGTGGAAAGAACTGAGGTTCAATGACTCAGCATCTGTTCCAACCAAAAGCCCTAAGCCTTCCACAGACCTCTGTTTTATACACTAGAATCAGGTACCACCCTAGGGTAGGGGCAGAATGTCAGGTCACACCCTAGAGTAGGGTCCAATCACTGATCAGGGTAGGATCAGGGTAGGACCAGAAATGTTTATACATAAAAATTCCAAATCATGATAAGATTAGAAATGTTTACATATGTAACAAGAAACAAACCAAGTTGCTAAAACCTATGGTTACATGAGGC
>PVKC010035678.1:0-13344 GCA_004027635.1 Crocidura indochinensis | reverse complement strand
CTTGTCTTGTGCCAGAATTTAGAGGGAAGGCTTTTAGTTTTTCTCTATTGAGGATAATATTTGCCACTGGCTTGTGGTAGATGGCCTTAACTATATTGAGAAAGGTTCCTTCCATTCCCATCTTGCTGAGAGTTTTGATCAAGAATGGGTGTTGAACCTTATCAAATGCTTTCTCTGCATCTATTGATATGATCATGTGATTTTTATTTTTCTTGTTGTTGATGTTGTGTATTATAACCTTCTTGACAAGGTGTTGGATCCAATTTACTAGGATTTTGTTGAGGATCTTAGCATCTGTGTTCATCAGGGATATATATTGTTCAGTAGTTTTATTTTCAGCATCTCTGTCTGGCTTTGCATATCTTTCCTTTTAATCTAGAGCTCTATCAAACACCCCTAATGGTGCATGCAATAAAGTCGCCAATTTGTAAGCTCTTCATAATTCTCTAGAATGTCTGTGGAATGCAGGCGTGCATCCTCTCTCTATCAACCCTGTCCCCCACTCACTGGTTCTTGTCAGGGATCTAACTGCTATATCATAGACATCACATGCTAGGTGCTGTTCCAACTGGATGGGCAAGTGCCCACAAGCCTTTTGCCCTAGGCCTTTTGGCATTATCTGTGCCCTCTTCCCTTCACCCCAGCATACCCAGGTATTGCCGTCTTCTATGTGGTGAGTTACTTCCTTTCTAAAGTGCCTGGGCTGCAGCCCTCACCCCATTGCTCTGTAAGTTCTGATAGTATGGTACTGACCTTACAGACACAGTCACCTCGACCACACAAAGGGTCACGCTGTATGGCATTTTTGGTGCTTGTGTGCTACTCTTGGCTGTTGGCATGAACATGGAAGCACCCCTGATTCCCCAGCTCTCTTCCTGGGATGTCTTATCATGCTGCATGGCTGGAAATGACTATAAAAAAAGGTGCAGGGTGCAAGCCAGGAAACGTATGGCTGGTGAGTGGAAGTTATGGGTAAGACATAGAATAATATTCTTCACAGAGAGACTTAACCAGTCTCTTCTCTCGGCCACTCCCATGTCATTGTGCACCAGCCTGACATCCCAAGGCTCCAGCCTCACACCCACATCTAACAGTGCACAGTGACCACACAGGCCAAGTCGATATCTGCTATAACAGGCATCTGTCACTTGACCTCTGCCATGCACTTTTCTTCCTGGTTTGGCTGGACTGTCCAGTCTAGGTCACGATGGTGCTGGATCAACCAAGTCTTTCCCTATTTAGTACCTGTTTGTAACTCATTGATAGAAAACACCTTTGGATGAAGCACTTTTTGGATTGGTGCTATTGATCACCTGTTCTCCAACCCAGGGTGTGATCTGGCGCTTCCTACTAAAGACCCTAGGACTCAGGAAAAAGCTCTCTTGCTTTTCCCACTTTCCACCACTGAGTTATCTGCCTCTTAGGAGCGGAAGGCTTGCATGTTGGAGTTTCTGGACCTGTTTTATCTCCTTTACCATGTGTGGATTATTTCCTGCATTGGTAAACACCAATGTTTTCAGATCCGTGTCTCCCCAATATACTGGACTTAAGGAATGAATCTATCAGTTCAGATGAGGTTTTGCTGTCACATATATGAAATTCAGACACAGGCCAGTGCATGGACTTTGTTTCTGATTAAGTACACTGGTCCCTTCTGTTGTCTGTGTGGGAGGTTGTCATACCTAAGTGTCACGTGGGTCAGTGGCTGTGACTGAGATGCAGCCAACACATCTCTGATGGTTGTCTGGCTGTTTACAGACCTACAATAGTGTCAGTGTTGTTGTGCCAGAGACCACATCCTTGGTCTATGAAGGCAAAGGCATTTACTGTCAGAAAAGTCACCCACCCAGCATTCTAACCCTGGAATATGCAAAACAGCCTTTGAATTTCTCCTGACCACATCCAGGTATCATGCGCAAAGCAATGGCAGACAGATGTGTAAGGACCTGTTCTTGGCCCCTTCCTCATGCTGAGCAAGTTTCTTCCTGTTCCTTCCTGAGTTCTTTAAGTAGAACTTCACCACAAAGTTCCCAGCTTTGTGGAAAAGCTTCTGTGGGCAGGAAAAAAGTAAGCTGGGGGGAGTCTCAGTTTCATGCAGCTCTGTTCTCAGGTGTGGCCTGCAAGCATCCACAGAAAGAAAGAGCATGCAGGGAGATGGATGGCCAGGGAGAAGATGGATGGGTGAATGGGTGAGTGGGTGGGTGGCCCTCCCTCCTTCCCACATCTCAGAGAAGAAAGCGGAGGGAAAGAGAAGAGAGAAGTAATATGATTTCAGTGAACCCCCAAGCAGGAGAACTGAACAAGGAGCCCAACCCCATGGGCTAAAGGTATACAGTGTGGGTGCAGCTCAGAGCCCTTCATTAACAGAACTGTTACTCACAGTCTAAATTTTTTTATTTTTTTATTTTTTTGGTTTTTGGGTCACACCCAGCAGTGCTCAGGGGTTACTCCTGTCTTCACGCTCAGAAGTCGCTCCTGGCAGGTTCGGTTCGGGGAACCATATGGGATGACAGGATTCGAACCGATGACCTTCTGCGTGAAAGGCAAATGCCTTACCTCCATGCTATCTCTCTGGCCCCACAGTCTAAATTTTTAATTGTTTAAAAGTAGCCTATCTTCCACAGAGAAGGAAAGAAATTAAGAGGGAAGGAAGTGAGAAAGGGAAGTAATAGGGGACAGGGGTTAGGAGCTTCGGTTATACAGGTAATGTGGGAGAGTAGAATAGCTGTACATCGAATCACAGACTCAGTGACACTGAAAACATGAGAGCTAAGCTGCAGAAAGAATCCAAAATGTGTCTGTTACAGTGGCAGGTAGGACAGAAGGGAGCAGGGGACGCTGGTGGCAGTATTGGTGTAGGGATATTGTGTGCCTAAATCATCTATCAACAACTAGATAAATCATGACTCTTTAAATTAAAAAATCCTTTCAAGAAGTCTATTCCCCATCTCCAGCCTATTGAAAGTTCCCACGAAGCAGTGCATCTCAAATATTTTCTGCCATGCCCCCCTAGGGAGAAGAAAACATTTTTCACGCTCCCCCATGCACGCAATTGTAAATAGTATCTTTATTTAAAAAAAAAAACTTTAACCTGCAAAACAAAAATATATAAAATAATTTGAGCTGATTTTTTAATCAGAGGTGATATCTGGATTCATGGCTACAGTGAGCACGTTTTGCAATGCAGAGCTTTTCGAATCGGAGTTTGAAGCTGGACAAAGAAATTGCTCCTGGCTTGGAGGACCATATAGGATGCCAGGGAATCTAACCGTAGTGTATCCTGGGTCAGCTGCCTGCAGGGCCAATGCCCTTCCGCTGCGCCATCTCTCTGGCTGCATAAATTAAAAATCTGTTTTTCTCATATATTTAAGCTCTTGTTTTATTTTGTAGTCAGACCTGGAGATGCTCAAGGGTTGGTTACTTCTAGATCCAGGCTTGGGAATCATTCCTGGTGGTACTCAGGGGACCATATGTGATGCCGGGTTGGCTCTGTGAAAAAAACAAACACCCTCCTCTCTATATTGTCGCTCTAGCTCCCTATATTTAAGCTTTAAGGGGGTTCAGTCACAGCTAGAGAAAATAGCGCAAGATCGAAGGAGTTTGCCAACCATAGTTATTCCCCATCGCCCCAGTGTCCCTCATCTTCAGACCTCACACTGAGCTACCAACCCATTGTGGAGCCAAATCAGCTACCTGAGAAATGCTGGAGGGTCCCAAATACTCCTGGCTACCACTGGGGAGCCTCCCAAAGAAGATCCAGTGCCTTTTGGGTAGAACTTGGCCAAATGGCTAAACAGAACTGCACAGCCTAGCATGGAGTTAGGCTGACATGCTCCCTGTCCTCATGCGTTCCATGTACTCCTAGGAAAGGAACCTGGACTGGTTTCCACGGATGAGAGCCATGTCCCTCGTGAGCAGTGACTCGGAAGGCGAGCAGAACGAGCTGAGAAACCTGCAGGAGAAGCTCGAGTCCACCATGAAGCTTGTGGCCAACCTCTCAGGCCAGCTGACAGAGCTGAAGGATCAGGTAAGTAGAGGAAGGCCCTCGTCCAGCCCCGGTCCTGCGTCAGAGGAAGGGAACCATGGCCAACAACATCTCAGGACAAGGTTCTCCTGAGGACCTGAGGGCCTTGTTGCAAGGGGCCTGAGGAAGGCGCTGAGCCAGAACATAAATAAAGCTCCACTGGCCAAACTCAAGGCACCTGTGGCTTCACTCCGTACATCCATCAGCCCTTTAGCCAAGACGCTGAAACTGGTGTCCCAGGAGAAACCAGTCCTGAAGCAAGATTCTCACTGCATGTTTACCAATTCAGACACCTCCTGGATATTGGGGTGAAATGGGGACGGTCCCCTCAGCCCCCATAGCACTCACTCAACACTTCTGCCCTGGCCTGACCTGGCCTCAAGGTCTTAGAGATAAGCTCTGCTGCTCTGCCTCTTCTGCTTTGTTTTGTTTTGTTTTGGAGTCACACCTGGCAGCGCTCAGGGGTTACTTCTGGCTCTGCAGTCAGAAATCGCTCTTGGCAGACTCAGGGGACCATATGGAATGCAGGGAATCAAACCAGGGTCTGTCCTGTGTTGGCTGCGTGCAAGGCAAACACCCTAGTGCTGTGCTATCACTCCACCTCATGTACATGGCTTTTTTTGGTTTGTTTTATCTTGGTTTTTGGTTTTTGAGTCACTCCCGGCAGTGCTCAGGGGTTTCTCCTGGCTCTATGCTCAGAAATTGCTCGTGGCAGGCACGGGAGACCATATGGGACACCAGGATTCGAACCACCGTCCTTCTGCATACAAGGCAAATGCCTTACCTCCAGGCTATCTCTCTGGCCCCTGCTCTGCCTTTAAAGTGACTTTGGGCTGTGCCAAACCTGTATTTCTCCCCTTGATGTGAAGGGTCCAGGTCCAGGGGCTTCTAGCAAGTCAGGTCAGACTGTGTCGGGGCTTGTGCCCAAGCAGGCATCAAGCAGGTGCCCTGGCGGCACCAATGACTGGCCAAACTGTCACACTCTGGCACAGTTGTTGGCTGCTCAGAGTGCCCGGCCATCTCCAGAGACCAGGCAAGGCAACCCGTGACTGTGGGCAAGAGGGGCAATGTGCCAGTCTCTGTGGTCATGACTGTGGACAGCCTCTTCCTGCCAATGTTTTAGCCATTCTGCTCTAATCTGTCTCCTTTTCCACCCATGCTCCCCCACAGTGTTCCTCCAGGCTACATGGCCTCATGTCTTTGTCTTTCTGATGAATAGAATTTACCAGCCCTGAGCTTGATAGTCATCAAAGGAGCAGTAGTTTGTTCACAGGGAGCAAGAAAAGAGGACTCTGGTACTCACTTCTAGTTTGTGGCCTGCTCAGAAAGAGCTGGCAGCTGGCCTCTGGTCTAGTGACTCATGAGGGACTAGAGAGAGTACAGTGGGGAGGGCATTTGCCATGCACCTGGCCAGCCAGGGATTCCATTCCTGATACCCCATACAGTCCCCCAAGCCCACCAGGAGTAACCCTGAGCATCATCAGGTGTGGCCTAAATACATACACAAACACACACACACACACACACATGCATGCATAGACACATATGCATGCATGTGCAACTCACGAATACACAGTAAGACATGTTACTTCTCTTTTTTGTCTCTATCCCTCAACCCACCCCTGACGAAGAAGCAAATTTCTTCACACACCTAACAAAGCTTTATTTTCATCTTCCTTTAAAGAAAGCTGTGACTTCAGGAATTGAAATTAAAACCTATGTTTTGAATTAGGTAACAAAAAAAATTGCATAAATTGACCCATTACCAACTTAAAGTTGTAAGCAAGACCTGAACCCAGCTGTTTGTGCTGAGAATCTCGCTTTGAAGCACTCACTGGAGCCATTCTAAAGTCCCTAGCAGATCTGTGAATTCAATCAAAGGAGTAACCAGAGTGAGGGGCTAGTAGAAAGAACCTCTTTTTGAGGTGCCCAGACCCACCTGAGCTGGCACCACCAAGTGTCTCATGTAACCAGTCAGGATGCTGAGACCATTTATTTGTCTTAGGAATTGCCCTAGCTTCCCAGGGCACTACCAGCCATATTTTCATCTCTATAAATTGTGTATATTTGTGTTTTCGTGTACTTGGTTTTTCCCCCTCCACCCTGTTTGTCTTTCCTGGTTGGCTTTTAAATTCTTTCTCATGGGTCTTAAAGTCTGAAAAGTCAAACCTGCGAACTCATGCGTCACCACTTAGAACCACAGAGCCCAGTAGTGACCTGTCAGTTTTCAAACCCCAGGTCAAACTGTTTCTATTAAATCAACTCTAACAAAATATGCCAAACCCGATTCTAGCTGGATGAAGGCTGATGTTTGCGATGGCTTTCATGACCATTAAGTCACATCCAAGTATGAGCCATGAGAGATCTGTGCTGGCGTGAACTCGTGTGTCATTAAAAATCATTTAGGTTTAAACACACTGGTTTCCATTCTTCCCACATTTTTTCATTTTAATGTTGGCAGTCCTCTTCAGAACATTTTTTTTCTTAGACAATATTGCAGGTTAAAGGAAGTATTGAAGCAGGTTCTATACCTTGACCTGAGAGGATGTATTTATGTACATGGAATGACAGGGTGGGAGACAGAAATGAACTGATCTTTTTTTCCTGAGAAAATGTTTCTTCTTTCAAAAAGAAATCATGTTTTCTTTTGATTTTACCACTTCTAAAAAGTCATCACTGCGTTTGAGAAGCCACTTGTTGAAGAGATTTAGTTTCATGAGAGTTAGATTCGGTAGCCAATATAAAGATCTCTTCAGCTGCTCTCCATGGAAGCCACAAAGCTAAGTTTTCAGGTGCTGTGTGAGAATTCCTGCTTCTAAAGGAGAGAATTCTTCTGAATTAAAGAAGAAAAGCCCCCAAATGATTATTAAGAAAGATACTCTGATTTTTTTTGTGTGTGTGTGGTTTTTGGGTCACACCCGGCAGTGCTCAGGGGTTACTCCTGGCTCCATGCTCAGAAATTGCTCCTGGCAGGCACGGGGGACCATATGGGGCATCGGGATTCGAACCGATGGCCTTTTGCATGAAAGGCAAACGCCTTACCTCCATGCTACCTCTCGGGCCCCACTCTGATATTTTTTAAGCAGCTATGAAAGAATACCATTCACTGGGAAGTATGATGGACTACAGAAAAATTGCTTCATTGCTGAGATATGTTTTTAGAATCTCAAATCCAAAAAATAGTATAATGGTGCAATGATAGTTGAAATGTGAATGTTTTCACTGTTACTTATCTCTTTAATGGATCTCTCTTTTCTTTTTGTATTTGGGTCACACCTGGCGGTGCTCAGGGGTTATTTCTGACTCGGCACTCAGAAATTGCTCCTCCTGGCCGGCTCAGGGCACCATATGCAATGCCAGGGATCGAACTCAGGTCCAGGTCTGTCTTAGTTCAGCCACTTGCGAGGCAAATGCCTAACCAGCCTCTGGTGGATGTATTCTTAAAAATACCAATTTGAAGAGAAAAAGTTATTGTCAAGGATGAAAATCATTATTGGAATGTTTTGTATTATTGCCAAACAGAGATGATCATAATTGCTATTCTAAGGGCTTTGTAATGATGCATCTCATATTCAAGTTTTCCCTCCCAAGAAATTCTGAGCATTAAATATGGTTTTCTTAAATCCTTATTCTAAGGAGGAGAACTAATGTCAGAACAGCAACTTTGTTGGCCTGTTTTCTTCATAGTGCAAAAGAGCAAATATGGACAAAAGAGTTCACATTGGTGCAAACATGCTTAAAAATAGATAATATTAGCATGTTGTGGTATTTGGCTTTTTTTCTTGCAAGAGAAATAAGAGAATAGGCAGTTAAACTATAGGAATAATTGCTCAGTTTGGAAAAGGACTGTTAAACAAATGGTACTCAGTGTCTGTCTTCCTTATCAGGGCTGAAACCATAAAGGATTGAGGTAAATTCTGCCTAATAGGATCCCAAAGTCTAGCCAGAGAAACAAAGATATGGCCTATAACTAAGAAATGAGTCTGCAAAGTTCTGTGAGCTGAAGCATGAAGTAATTCGGACAGTCAGGGAGGCAGGTGGCCAGTGGAGGAAGGAGTTTATCTGCTACTGTCTCCACTGAGATGCTCATGATCACTGAGATGGCTGAAAAATGCTGGAAGGGGCACCCTCCTACCCCAGGAGAGGGATGGACACGAGCAGAGGCATAACAGTACACACATGCATGCTCTAGGAATGGTGTACCCTGTTCTTGTCAGTTTAATTCATTCTTTGAAACACCTGTTGGCAAGGTGATTGAATGACAGAGATGAGCAGAATTCTTTTTCTTTGTTCTCCAAACTGGCAGTCTAGAAGTCATCCAGGAGGAGTGATCCTTAATAGGAAGCTTGCCACAAAGAATGGGGAGTGCAGTTGGGTAGAGAAGAAGAAGAAGAGGAGGAAGAGGAGGAGAGGTGGAGGAGGAAGAACGTCTGCCATAGAAGCAAGGCGGGGAGTGGGCCACTGGTGGTGGGAAATATGCACTAATAAAGGATGTTGAGTATTGTATGACTGAAACTCAATCATGAATTTGTAAATCAATCTCGTGGTGTCTTGATCCCAAAATTTAATTTTTATTTTAGTTTTTTAATTTTAAACTTTATTTCTTTTTCTTTATTTAAGAACCATGATTGCATACTTGATTGTAGTTGGGTTTCAGTCATAAAAAGAATACCTCCTTTCACCAGAGCAACCTTCCCACCACCAATGCCCCCCATCTCCCTCCTTCCCCACTCCCTCCTGTCTTCGAGACAGGCATTCTACTTCTCTCACTCATTAACATTGTCATAGTTAGTGAAGTCACCTTGCAAACGAAACTCACCACTCTATGTGGTGAGCTTCACATCAAGAGCCTAAATTTGATTGATTGATTGGTTGGTTGGTTTCTGAGCCATACCCAGCAGTGATCAGGGGTCCCTCCTGGTTCTGCACTCAGAAATCATCCCAGGCAGGCTTGGAGACTTTATGGGATGCTGGTAGTCGAACCAAGTCCCTCTTGGGTTGGCCGCATGCAAGGCAAAAACCATACTGCTGTGCTATCTCTCTGGCCCCAAAGAATTTATTTATTTATTTATTTTAAAAATAAGTCAGACAGACAGCAACTTGTCACTGAATGTGGCAAGTCAGCAACAGAGGTGTGGATTTACAGCCCTGGGAATAAAGTCAACAAAAGATTTTGTGGGTCCTGGCTTCTGGGAGAGATGTGAAGAAACAGGTCATTGGGACCAATTCTACAATCTGACACCATCCATCTGTCCATTCAGATCTACCATCCTCACTACATTGAAGAGACACTCTACTTTTTGTTCTTAGTGTTTTAGGCTCATAGTCTGAGTATGACTGCTTTTACAGGCCTCTAAAAATTAATTTCAATTTCTAAGATTTCCTGGCTGGTTAGCCTGACTAATGATGAGTTTACGATGACATGAAAGTCACTTTTCCGACCAGACAGATCTCTAAAGATGCGCCTGGCAGGGACTCTATGGATGGGCCTTCTGTCGTGGGCCAGCCGTCACTCCTTCAGAATCCAGTGATAGCAGATAAAAATTTGTTCATTTGTACTCTCAGTGTTTTCATAAGGACTCTTTCACTCTTTCAGATGTCTGATTTAGACAACTCTGATATCTTCTGCTTCTTTTTTAGACTGGGCCAAAAGAAGAAGTGCAGAAGAAATTCAAGTGCATTTCTCTTTTTTTTCTTTGTTGTTTGCTTTTGATTTCTATATGTGGTTTTGGTCATTTGTTTTTTAGTTTTGGGGATCACACTTTAGTAATGCCCAGCGATGACTCTTGGATCTGCACCTGGCAGGCTCTGGGGATCATATGGAGTGCTGGGGATCAAACCTGGGTTAGTTATGTGCAGAGCAAATGCCCTACCCACTGTGCCATTGCATCTGCATTTCTGTATTTAGAAAGCTAGGAAGAGTACCACTGATGAAATGTCCATCATAAACTGATGGGAATTTTGAGGATATTAAACATATATACTGCAAGACATTTTACACATTACTACAAGACATACTATAAGATGTTTTCTACTATTCAAAAATAGGTTTTTCTTTATAAGAATTTTTCAGTAATCTGAGATTGGAATCTGATAGATATTTTTATCAGGTCAATTCTATTGCAAATACTTAATTAGAATGTTGTTAAGGATAGACTTTTGTCCTTGTTTTTATATATTTGTTTTTTTTAATATATATTTGTTTTTATATCCATGAAATAGAGATAGAGTGTATGTGTGTGATGGCATGAAGGTTGAACTCAACTAATAAAAACGAAACAAAATAAAAGTTAGAAATTGGGTGCCATGGGCTGGAGCAATAGCACAGCAGTAAAGCATTTGCCTTGCACACAGCCAACACAGGATGGACCCCATATGGTCCCCCAAGCCTGCCAGGAGCAACTTCTGAGTCGCAGAAGCCAGGAGTAACCCCTGAGCACCGCATAGTGTGAACCACCACCACCTCCCCCCCCCCAAAAAAAAAAGAAAGAATTAGGCACCAGAGCAGTACTGTAGTAGGGAAGGCACCTGCTTTGCATGTTTATGACCCAGGTTCAATCTTGGGTACCCCCATAAATTCCCCCAGAGTACCTGCAGGAGTGATCTTTGAATACAGAGCTAGGAATAACCCTGAGTCTAGCCAGGAATGGCCTGGAAAAAAAAAAGGCCAAACTTACGTGAGAAAATGCACTGAGAGCAGAGACATCTGCCAGCTAGCAATGCTGACCTTTGACCCCAGTTTCCTCCAGACCAAAGATCATCCTGGGGGAAGAGCACAGATGTTGTACAGATAATGCTGGCAGCAGCTACAAAAGGGCCAGATGCTGACTGAAGCAGGTGACTTTACCCTACACTAAACCCTCATCCAAGGAGTCTCTTCTGTCTGTGAGTAAGGTTGAGTGGCATCTAGAATCCCATTTGTGTACCTGCCTGCTGATTACTGCAGAGAAGCTTCTCGCAGTCCCTGGCTCTCCTGATTAAATATCCTTACCCCAGGTACTTCATTTATAAAGTAGAGGTTTGGGGGCCGTAGAGATAGCACAGCAGTAGGGCATTTGCCTTGCATGCAGCTAACACAGGACGGATGGTAGTGCAATCTCTGGCATCCCATATGGTTCCCTTGAGCCCACCAGGGGTGATTTCTGAGCGCAGGGCCAGGAGTAGCCCCTGAGTGCTGTCGGGTATGACCCCAAAACCAAAATAAATAAATAAATAAAGTAGAGGTTCATAGAAATAGCCCCACATGGCCCTAGACCCTTCAGGAGCTTCTTGATGTTCCTCAGACCTGCAATATCAGCAGTGCTGGAACCTTGGTAGGGACATATGTGTAGGGCTCTACACATATGTCTGTGTAGAAAGTCTGTGCCCTAACAGACTTTCTGAAGGAAGGTCATACCAGAGTTTAAAAACATGGTTTTGAAGGTAACTGATTTTTTTTTCCCAGTGTAGGGAACTAGAAAACCAAATGAGGTAAGTCTCTACTACTGTACTTGAACTCACCAGGAAAATTAATGAGCAAAAAATTAGGCTACTAACCTATGAAGGGCAGAGAGTTGTAGGATTATATGGCAGAAAGTATGAGATAAGGCTGGGGGAAGGGTGCCCTCTGGGGTTGGGGGGGGAACACCCCATCTGTGGGAGACTCAACTGCTGTAGGGAGCAGTTGTAGAGGCTTTGATAGTCTTATTGCTGGATAAATGGGGGGCTGGAGAGATAGCACAGTGATAGCCTTGCATGCAGTCAACCCAGGAGGGACCCAGTTCGATTTCTGGCATCCCATATGGTCCCCCAGCCTGCCAGGGGCGATTTCTGAATGCAGAGCCAGGCCCCAAATCCAACTGATCAATAAATAAATATAGTTTTAAAAAAAATTACTGGATAAATGAGAGAAGTCAAGAAAAACTGATTTAATAAACAAATATATATACATAAAGAATTGCTGTTAATATTTATAGAAAACTCCAGAGAAAACTTAAGTAGCCAACTCTGATCATAGAAGAATTCCCACAACTTTTTAAAAATAGTTCTAGATTTTTTTGAGCCACACTCAGGCTGCTCAGGGGTAACTCCTGACTCTGCACACATAAATTTCTCCTGGTGGTGCTTTGAGGACCCTATGGGAAGTTGGGGATCAAGCCTGAATCTGCTACATGCAAGGCAAACACTCTCCCTGCTATACATGTCTCCCACCCCAATCTCTGCAACTTTGATAATTTGACTTTTTCCATGGCTGGAATTGAACCCAGGCCCCAGATCTTATTATTTTTTGTTTGTTTGTTTTTGGGCCACACCCAGCAGTGCTCAGGGGTTATTCCTGGTTCCATGCTCAGAAATTGCTCCTGGCAGGCACGGGGGACCATATGGGGCACCGGGATTCATACCGATGACCTTTTGCATGAAAGGCAAACGCCTTACCTCCATGCTATCTCCCGGGCCCCCAGGCTCCATATCTTGATGGCAGGTGTTCTGTCTTTTGGATTCCAGTTCTGATGGAAACCCTTGGGGAGTGTCACACCCACAAAATCTTGAATTCATTAGAAGTGCTTGAGATTGCTGAAATTTAGTTGCTTGTTTGTTGTTGTTGTTGTTGTTGTTATTGTTTGGTTTTGTTTGTTTGGGGGCCACATCCATTGACACTCAGGGATTTCTCTTGGTTATGCGCTCAAAAATTGCCTCTGTCTTGGGGGAACCATATGGGACACTGGTGGATCGAACCGTGGTCCATCCTAGGCTAGCGTTTACAAGGCAGATGACTTACCTCTACTGCCACCGCTCCATCCCCTGTGTGTTTTGTGTGTGTGTGTGTGTGTGCGTGTGTTTAATTTAGTTAATTTTTTTTGGATTCTGTCTCAAGGTTACCTGCCAAGAGAATATTTGGGGCAAAAGTGAGGAAGGGGAGAGGAAGCTGAGTAAAATAGCAGGCAATAGCTGTACCCTAATTCAGCTCTTTACAAGAGATTCGCAGCTGACCCAGGTTTGTTCCCCAGTTTCACATATAGTACCCCCAGGTTTGGTCTCCAGTATTACGTAGAGTCCCCTGAGCCCCACCAAGGGTGATTTCTGAGTGCAGAACCAGGAGTAAGCCCTGAAATATTGCCAGATCTGACCCCAAAACCAAAAATTATAATTTTTTAACTTATTTTTGTTTTTATTTTGGGTGACACCTGGCAGCATTCAGGGGTTACTCCTAGCTCTAAACTCAGAAATCGCTCCTGTCAGGCTTGGGGGACCATATGGGATGCCAGGAACCGAATCACTGACCTTATGCATGCAAGGCAAATACCCTACCTCCATGTGCTCTCTCTCTCTCTTTCTCTGGC
>PVKC010035677.1:0-13405 GCA_004027635.1 Crocidura indochinensis | reverse complement strand
ACCAGGATACTTTCAACAGATGAATGGCTAAAGAAACTGTGGTATATATACAAAATGGAGTATTATGCAGCCGTCAGGAGAGATTAAGTCATGAAATTTTCCTATACATGGATGTACATGGAATCTATTATCCTGAGTGAAATAAGTCAGAGAGAGAGGGAGAAGTCAGAGAGAGAGAGAGGGAGAGAGAGATGCAGAATGGTCTCACTCATCTATGGGTTTTGAGAAAAATGAAAAACATTCTTGCAATAATTTTCAGAGACAAGAGAGGAGGACTAGAAGTTAAGCTCACTTCATGAACCTCACCACAAAGAGTGATGAGTTTAGTTAGAGAAATAACTACATTGTGAACTATCCTAACAATGAGAATGTATGAGGGAAATAGAAAGCCTGTCTAGAGTACAGGCAGGGGCAGGGTGGGGAGGAGGGGCATTTGGGACATTGGTGATGGGAATATTGCACTGGTGATGGGGGTGTCCTCTTACATTACAACGACAATCATGTTTGTAATCAAGGTACTTAAAGAAAATATTATTTAAAAATAGAATAAATAAATTAGAAAATAAAAAGGAACTTAGCATCTGTGTTCATCAAAGCTATTGGCCTAACATTTTCTTTTTTTCTGGTGTCTGTGTCTTCTTTGGTATCAGGAGGATGTTAGCTTCATAGAAATTATTTCTGTTTCTTCAACTTCCTGGAAGAAAAAAAGATTTAGCAGTAGGTACTCTTTGAAGGTTTGAAAAAATTCACTAGTGAATCCATCTGGGCCTGGGCTTCTGTTTTTAGGAAGCCTTTTGATTCCCATTTACATTTCCTGGACCATGATAGATGTCTGTTCAGGTATTACAGATCACCCGAGTCAATATACTACAACCTTCACCATTGTGCATTTCTCATCACCAATTTCAACAGTTTCCCTCTCACCTTCCTTGATGCCTTTTTTCCTTCCTCGCCTGCTTCTGGACAGGCATTTTACTTTACTCTCTTTTTTGACACTGTAGTTAGCATTATTGTTAATGCGGGGGTGCCATGTATGAGTCATACTGATTCAGCCTGATGAGGTTAAGCTGTTCTAAAATTTATTCATTTCTTTCAAGTCCTCTTGCTTTGTGGCATAAAGATTCAAAAAGTAACTGTTAATTATTCTTTGTGTTTATGTAATATTTGTAGTAGCACCCCTTTTTCATTTATCTTTCTGTTTATTGGGTTTCTTTTTATCTCTTTCTTTTTGAGTTTTCTAATTGTTTATAGGTCTTTTGTATATTTCAAAAAACCCTTTGCTTTGACTGATTTTTTGTTTTTAGGGTATCCTGTTCATTAATTTCTGCTCTAAGATTTATTATTTCCTCCTGTCAACCTACCTTGGTCTCCTTTTGCTGATCATTTTCCTATTTCTTATTCTGTACCATTAAGTTATTTATGCAACATTTATTTCCTTTCTGAAAAGTAATGCATACACTTCTCAAAAAAATGGAAATTGAGCTTCCTTATATCCAGCAATAGCACTCCTAGGTATATACCCAAGGAACACAAAATACAATACAAGAAAGCCCTCTGCACTCCTATATTCATCACAGCACTATTTAAAATAGAATCTGGAAGTAACCCAGGTGTTCAGCAACAGAAGAGTAGCTAAAAAACTGTGGTATGTTTACACAAAGAATACTATGCAGCCATTGGGAATAATTAAGCCATGAAGTTTGCTGATACATGGCTGGATATGGAGATTATTATGCTGAGTGAAATGATTAATAAGCGGAAGGATAAACATGAAAGAATCTCACTCATTTACGAGACATAAGAAAAGTAAATGAGTGTTGAGATGATATCAAGAAACAATAGAAATAAGGGTTAGGAGGACCAGTCCATGGTAGTAAGCTTTCCACAGTGAACAAAGAGTGCATTTCGAGTAGAGAAGGGTCTACTATGAAAGTGACATACATGGCACCTCTCATTAACAATCATGCTAACCATAGTATCAAAAAAAAAGAAAGAAAGAAAGAAAGTGAAGTAAAATGCTTGTCCAGAAGCATCAAGGAAGGTGAGAGGGAAATTGTTGAAATTGGTGATGAAAAATGAGCGCTGATGAAGGTTGTTGTATATTGTATTACTGACAATCAATCATGAATAAATTTATCTGAAAAGAAACTTTTGTATGGATAACTATCACCCTCCACTACCTAATAAAAATTTTGCCAGAAAGCCACTGAGAAGTCTTTCCTCAGTGTGGATTAGTTGACCAAGATTTTTGATAGCAAAGGTGATATTTCTCATGCTTAGTAACAAATATTTATTTGGTCTAAATATAAATCTACCTTCTGCTGTATTAAGTGTGTATATATTTGATGTTTTTATTTCTAAACATAAGGATTCATACAGGCAAATATCGCTTTGATTAGATTTCTCTTTACATAGAAATATCAGCACCAACAGATACTTAAAAACAACTTCTATTCTTCATTGTCTTTTAATGCCCTTGCGGTTTTAAACAGTTCTGCTTTTGGGGCATCTCTAAAGGACTTTGAGCAATTTTTACCTCAGAATTTATCTCCAAAACTTTTGGCCAGGATATAGCATTGGGCTGTTGAGAAAACTTTTTACCAGGTATAGATTTGCATTTATTTCAGATAAATTTGTCTCTTTTATTTGCCCCTAATACAAATCTCTCTTACCTTACAAATAGAACGTTTGATAGGGAAACCAAGGTCCTTGCAAAATCCCCTAGTCTACATCAGTATTGACATCCAGTGACTAGCTGGACAGGAAAAACTTTGAAATATTAAAATTCACCTTCTCTTTTTAACTCTGGACTCTTACTTGAAATATATATATATATTTCAAGTAAGAGTATGTATATATATATATATATATATATATATATATATATATATATATATATATATATATACTTCAGGTCTGCATTACCATCTAAAGCCAGGTGAATTGTTTTGTAGATCAAACTATGTATACTGATATAGCCTCCATTTACAAGATCGATATGTTGTACTTTGCATAAAAAACAAATGAGAGCATTAGTTTCATACATGCAACTCATAATCTCCCATATATACCTCTGATTCTTCACATTGAAATCATAACATCATGGAGCCAGTGAGGTGGCTCAGTAGTAGGGCATTTACTTTGTACACAGCATCCCATATGATCCCCCAAGCCAGGAGCAATTTCTGAGTGCATAGCCAGGAGTAACCTCTGAGTGTCATCGAATGTGGCCCAAAAACAAAACAAAATATAAAATCAGAACATCTTATTCCGCTCACAACCTTGTGTGGTCCCTTAAATTTCATGTTTTGCCATCCATGCACCCACTTACCTAGAGGAAATTCAAAGAAGGTCTCACCAAAGCAAGTCTCACCAAATAACCTTGTGAACACACTGTTTAAATAAAAATCAAGTTAAAATTTCAAAATGTTCCTTAAAACTTTTCTGAGTGTAAAATTTGTGTCATCTGATATTAGTAAGGCCACTCTAGCTTTTATAAGGGTGCTGTGTGCTTGGATAATTTTCCTCCAGCCCTTTATTTTGAGCCTGTTTGTTCTGACTATTCAGGTTTGTTTCTTGTAGGCAGCAGAATATTGGATTCAGGTTTTTTTTTATCCATTTATCCATTCTGTCCCTTAACTAGTGCATTTAGTCCATTGACTGAGAGTGATTATTGTCATAGGATTTAGTGTCATCTTTGTGTAGAAGTTTGCTGTGTCTGTTGATCAGTCTTGTCTTGAAGTAGACTTTTCAGTTTTTCGTTTAAGGCTGGTTTTGAATATGTAAAGTTTCTGAGCCATTGTTTATCTGTGAAGCTATATATACTTTCTTCAAACCTGAAATTGAGTCTTGCTGGGTGCAGTATTCTAGGTGAAGCATTTATTTCATTGACTTTTGTCACGATGTTCCACGACTGCCTTCTGGCCTTGAGTATTTCTTGTGACAGGTCTGCTGTAGACTCTTTCTTCCTTCCTGATGAATGCTTGCTAAGCTTTAAATTTTACTTTTAATACATCTTTTCCTGTGTCTCACAAGTTCTGATAATTCATGTCTTCATTCTCATTTGTTTCCTAGAATCCTTTGATTTCCTCTTTAAATTTGTCTCTGATACACTGCAACGAGCTGTTTAATTTCCAGATGCTAAAGTTGTTTTTCCATTGTTGTTTGTAATTCACTTCTATTTTCAGTGCATTGTGGTCTGAGAATAGATTTGATACAATTTCTATTTTCTTTATTTTATATAGGTATGTTTTGTAGCCCAGCATTTGGTCTATTTTGGAGATTGTCCCATGTGAATTTGAGAAGAATGTATAGTCTGTTTTCTGGAAATGGAAACCCTATATATGTATACTAAAAATTATCTTCCATATCTTTCTTCAAAGCCAGTATATCATTGTTAAGTTTTAGCCTTGTTAATCTATCATGGGGTGACAGAGCAATCTTGAAGTTTCCTACAACTATTGCGTTGCTATTGATGTTTTTATTCAGACCTTTTAGTAGTTGTTTTAAGTATTTTGCTAGCATCTCATTTGGTGCATATATGTTTATGAGTACTATTTGTTCCCTATGTACAGATCCCTTGATTATTAAGAAATGACCCCCGCAGTCTCTAATAACATTTTTAATCCTGAAGTATATATTGTCTTAAATTAGTATGGCCACTCCAAATTTTTAAAGGCAGTTGTTTGCTTGAAGGCTTATCTTTCAACCTTTGACTTGAATCTGTGTTTGCTTGGAATATTCAATTACCTTTCTCGCAGGCAGAAAATTATTACATTTCATTTTCTGATCCATTTTGACATACTGTGTCTATTAGAAGGAGTACTTAGTCTTTTAGCATTGACAATTACATTATTGTCATGGAGTTTTGTGCCATCTTTTTCTAAAACTTTGTTATGTTTCTGAGACCTGTCTGCCTTAAACTTGACAATTTGTTCTTTTAAGGTTGACTTTGAGTCTGTAAAGTTCCTGAACTCTTATTTATCTGTGAATATATGAATCCTTCCTTCAAACCTAAATGAAAGTTTGCCTGAGTGAATATTCTTGGCATTACATTCATTTCATTGAGATTTCACTGTAACCCACCCCTACTTTGGGCCTGGAGGGTTGCTTGTGATAAATCTGCTGTAAATCTTAAGGATGTTTCTTTGTATGTAATATCCTTTTTTTTTTTGATCTTACTGCTTTCAGTATTCTAGCCCTATTTGATATTTGCATTATTGTGTCTAGGGTGTCTCTTGGGTTACTTTTATTTGGTTCTCATTTAGCTGGTACTCTTCGGGCATCCATGATGTAGGTGCAAGCATTCTCCAGTTCTGGAAATTTCTCAGCAGTGATGTCTTTGTTGCTTTATTTGTGTTTTCTTATTGCCTCTCTGGGAACACAATGATTTGAATGTTGTTTCTGTTGAATTTGTCCCAACGGTCTATTCATGTCTGTTCACTACTTTTAGGATTGCTTACATTTTATGGTATTTTTATTTTAATCTGTTTTATTGTATGGAAGTGTTATGCAACTGATCTTCTGCCTCACTGATTCTGTCTTCTGCAGTTGTTATTCTGCACATGAGGCTTTCCAGTGAGCTTTTCGTTTAACTTACCAGATTTCTCAGATCTGTTCTTTCATTTTGAAGTTTTCTCATTCCTGCTCTCATATTCTCTTGATTCTTGTTTGCTGTTCATTCAGTTCAATCCAGGGTTTCTTGGAGTTCTTTGAACATCCTCAACATTTCTTCTCTAAAGCCCTTATCAAAGAGGTTATGTAGATAGATGCTGCTGCTTGAGTCATCTGAACTACCATCTTCCATTCACTACATCTGGTGGCATTTTGCATTGCCTTCCTATTGTGACCTTTTCAGAGTTTGGTGATTTTTTTGTGTTGTGTGCTTTTGTATGAGCAATATGATGAGGCCTCAGAGCATACTGGCCTCACAGCAGACTCACTACCCTGGTTGTCTCTCTCACAACCATGCTACCATGGATCCCTCTTGACAGGATTAGCCTTAGCTTGTTCCCTCAGTGCTAAAGTCTGTGTCCCTTGGGCATATGGGTCTGAGTTACCTGCCAGGTCAGAGTACAGCATTAGGAGTAAGTGCTGAACTCCTAGATGTTTCCTAGCAATGGCAGCTCCATCTCAAAACCCCACTCCATTCACAGCCTAGTAGAGCTGCTACTTGTATGGCTTAATGGATCCCTCCAGTAGTGGTCTGATACCTTATACCTCCCTAGGTGTCGATGTCTACAAAGTGAGCTCTGCAATGCAGCCATGCTAATGGGTCTTGGTCTCTCCAAGATTTCCAGACCTGCTGCTGTTTTTTTTTTCACAATTCTAGCTCTGCTGCAGTATCAATTTAGGGCAACTCTCAACCTGTCATTGGGAATACCATGACCACTTCCAGTGCTTCCAGCTCAGCCTCTGTTTTTCTAGGGCCTCTCTGCCATCATTTTTCTCAGAGATCTCACTCAGTGACTGATATTTGATGTAGTGATCTGCCTTTGCTCCTTCTCCAGGTATCTAGTTCTATTGCTGGGCTCAAAGGCTTTGGGAATTTCATGTTCAGGTCACCCAGGCACAAATTGCTCTGATAGTCTTCAGTCTCCTTTTTACTGCTGCCCTACTGCTACTGCTGTCTCTGACATTTTCTCAGATCTATCAGGTTGTGCTAATTCTTTATTTGGGTAAGGTAAAACAGCATTTTAATACTAGCCTACTGCACCTGTTCTAAATTAAAGTTAAGTGTAGTGTTAATTTTAGGCCAGTCAAAAATATCAAAATTCTGTATTGACTCATGCTAGATATTTTAAGTAGGAAGAAATTATTACAGAATAATTTTCACTTAAATGATCAAAGATCTAATGAACTAAACAGAATTCAAGAAGTGAATTCAAATAACAGAAACATAATAAAATATCAATATTGTAACAAAATAGCAATAACTTATATTTTGGTCATAAGGCAATTTTTGAAAACTTTATTGATTGATTGGTTTTGAGTCACATCCCACAGCACTCAGGGGCCGCTCCTGGCTTCATGTTGGAAATCGCCCCTGGCAGGTTGGGATGCCAGGAATCAAACCAGGCCACTTCCAGGTCAGCTGCACACAAGGCAAATGCCCCACAGCTGTGCTATCTCTCTGGCCCCTATAATACAATTTTTATCTTTAAGAATTATATTCCACTTTGGTCAAAATAGAAATTATTATCATAATAAAAAATGAAAGTTAGATGTTTTCAGAGATGTAACTTAACACCTCTATGCATATGTAGGAATGCCCATACCCGATATCAAATTTCCATTGCTATCCCATAATCAAAAAAGACCCTAAAACTCATTCCTCCCACCCTCTTTCATTTGGGAACCACCAGAATTTTCACTAATTTTAGTAGCAAGCTTTGTTGTGTTTTTTTTTTTCTTTGCTACTTAATTTCCTTTTGTTACTCATATTCCATATATGAAGTGAAGCTATTTGGTAATTCTCTCTCTACTTAGAATAATCACCTTTAAATTTATCCATCTGATTCCAAATGGCATGATTTAATTTTGTTAACAATATAGTAGTAATAAATTAAGTATAAATAGTGCAACGTTTTTATCCAGTTATCTGTCAGTGGCGATTTGTGTTGAATCCATGTTTGGGCTACTGTGAATTACGTGTCTATCAATATGTTTTAGAAACTCAGTACAAGATCATATCAGAAGATAAAAATTTTATAATACAATGATATAAAACAGTTATTAGAAAAATTTTCTTTAATGTTGAAAGATGCAAAATATTGAAAAATGTAATTTTCTACCTTCATAATCAAGAACTTTTTTCTGATATGAATTTTATTTTGTAATCTTAATTTCAGTTGAGTTGAATTAAATGATGTCAATCTGAGATATCAGTGACTTCACATACTATTTATTTTATACAGTTCTAATGTGTACCTTTATCTCAATTTTATTAATACTAATTTGAAATGTTCTGTTAAGCAAGGGTCTTTTACAAAATGGCTTTGTATTTTATAAAATAGACCATAATTGAGTTTATAATCAAGTTATTAGCCTTAGGATGTATTCTAAGAATAGTTCAAATATTAGATTCATTTTTTGGTCCTCAAAGTTTGGCATAAGGAATGCTAATGGTAATTCATAATGGTTAGTATATTCTACAGTTTAAATTTTTATAACTTAACAATATTTTTTAATTTCCTTGTAAAATCATTGATCACTTTAATGATTGTTCATGTACAATCTTTCTTTGCACAAATAGAAAGCCCATGGTTTATTTGATTTTCATTAAACAGTGATCTTAGGAAAACTCATTTAAATTTATTGTCATATACTCAGATAAACATAAATTCCATGTTTTCTAGAATAGTTCTGATTATTTAAGTCAGCTTAATTTAATCCTTAATAGTACTGCTCCCACTTTCACATACTGGAGTGGATGATGGCTAGCTGTATGACACTAATCTAGTGGAATTAGATCTGCTTCAAGATTGAGTGCATTAGATTTTCACTCTTCACCATTTGAATAGAAAAAATTAAATTAGACCTTTATGATTCACAGTGAATTTCAAAACTCAAAATTCATGAAGTAACGCTAAGTGGTAGGTCATGATATGCCATGAATGACCCAACATTATGAGTAATTTAAATTTATGAATAAGTAGGAGCTTAGAAATTGAGAAAAGAACTGCAGAATAAAGCATGAGGAATTAGTTTAGAAGGAAACTAGAAGAAACACGTGAAGAAAAACAGCATATTTTACATAATGATTATCTCATAGTAAATATTCATAAGATCCCAATGCTATATCTATTTGCTGCGATATTTGAGTCTCATTCCAGGGTCTGTTCTTGGGTTTCTATTACATAATTTACTCCCTATTTATTATCATAGCTTGGGTTTTTTTTCAGAAACAGATAGTAAAACAAGAATTCATTTGTACATTTTATTTGGGAAGTGGATCTAGAATGTATTCATAAATATGAGTAGGGAATTGAGACAGAGAAGCAAAAGTTATCAGTAGTTTGGTCGAGATGCATTATATATAATCAGCCAACATCAGAGCTCAATCATCATTATCATTATCCCAATTATCATTATCTGTTATATAGAGTATACATTCTATTATGACTAGATGAGTATCAAGTATACAATCCTATATGTTTAATCTAAGGCACTGTTTCACAAATAGCAATTATTTTTAACACCAAAAGAATTTATTTGTGCATCAATAGTACTTGCTATATTATGTTTCAGGTGATCTGTGATCTGAATATTTCTCATTATTGCTACTGACGTTGTTTACAGCAACCCCCATCATTAATTTATTGTTAAATTCCTTAAATACTGACTGAGAAATATCTGTCAGACTATATTAGATTTTATGATTTAATTAAGAGAAAGAAAAGATCACTTAAGTAGAGCTATTTGATCCCACAATATTGTCCTTTAACTCAATGGGTATATGACACATATTTTAGTATTCATGTGATATTGCAATTTCCTTAAATGCATGTCTATATTAAGTATTAATGAAGGTAAGCTTTTAAAAAGAAAAATATGATCTTTAATCAGTAAACATTGTCTAAACATACTCGCACAAATATGTCCTCATAAATTGCTATTTATAAAAGAAATGATAAAATATATATTGAAGTCCACATTATTAAATTTCATATTTTAAAGAATATTTTATTGAAACCATTATGATTTATAAAATTCTTCATATCTGAACTTCATACATACAATGTTTCAGGGACAATCTCATCAACAGTGTCAATTTCCCTCCCAGAATGCATCCCATGCCACAACTACTGCCTCCAGGTTGAGTTTTGATTTTTTTTTTGAGTTTTGATTGTTAAAGTTTGGGTCTCATGCTTTAATATTGGTTAACTTTAGCTTGAATATTTAATTCTGATATTATTTATTTATTTAGGTTTTGAAGCCACATCAAGCCGTGCTTAGGAATTACTCCTTGCTCTGCACTCAGAAATCACTCCTGGCAGGTTCAGGAGATCATATAGGATGCTGAGGATCAAACCCAGGTTCGTCCTGGCTTGGCCCCATGCAAGGCAAATGTCCTACTGCTGTGTTATCGCTCTGTCCCCATTTCTGATCCTATTTGACATGACCAATGTACCTGAAACCACTTGCCCCCTGTCCTCCATTATTTCATATTTGTGTTTCTTCCCCTGCATTGAATTTATTTCCTTATCTTTATACTCTGGGGCCAAGAATGTTTGAGTCAACTTCCATTTAAAACATATATATTCATGCAGTTATTCTAAATACCACATACAAGTTATATAATTTTTATCCTTCTTCTGACTTATGTCATTTAGCATAATATCTTTCGGTTCCATCCAAGTCGCAGCAAATTGCATTATTTCTTCATTACTTATAGCTATATAGTATGGCACTTTGTGTATGTACCACAACTTTATGATCCACTTATCTATTGCTAGACATCTAGGTTGATTCCAAGTATTAGCTATAGTACTGAGTGATGTAATGAATAACGGTATGCAAACATCATTTTGGATCGTGTTTTTCTGTCCTGGGGATAGATAACCAAAATCAAGGGTTTACTGGGTTATATGGCAGATTGATTCTTAGTTTACTGAAAATCTTTCATACTGCTACCATAGGGGTTGAACCAGGCAGCATTCCCACCAGCAGTAGAAGAGATCTCCTTTCTCACCACATCCCCACCAAAACAAATTGTCCACAGTACTTTTGATATGTGCTATTCTCACCGGTGTAAGATACTATCTCATTGTCTTTGATGAAGGAGGCAAGAACTTGAAGTGGAATAACAGATTCAACAAATGATGTAGGAATAGTTGGGCGACCATGTGGAAGACATTAAAGATCTATCCATATCTCACACTTTACACAGTCAATTCAAAATAAATAAAAAATCTTGAGATTAGACCTGAATCCATAAGGTTCATTGAGGAAAGCATAGGCATAACACTGAAAGACTTAGACCTTAAAAAAGTCTTCAATGATAGAATGCCAATGGCAAGAACTATAGAATCAAATTTGAATAAATAGGACTACATCAAAATAAAAAGTTTCTGTATGGCAAAAGAAGCAGGCTGAAATTAAAAGATAGATAACTGAGTGGGAGAAAATATTTTCACTTAAATCTAGGATATATAAGGTATTCACAAATGTTAACTCTACAAAAATCTTAACTCTACCTAAAAATCTTATCTAAAATGGGGATAGGAAATGAACAGAGACTTTTCTGAGAAAGACCAACATATGGCCAACAAGCACATGAAAACATGCTCATCATCACTTCTCACTAGGGAAATTCAAATCAAGACAGCAATGAATTTTATAGCTTGATACATTTTAATGCAAAACTAACAATCAACCAGTAAATTTTATGCCCAAATAAATATTTTAGTCACTTTACCTATCTTTATTTAGTATTTTAATTTGTATTAATAAATTACAACAGATTTTATCACCAATATACTTAGGAATAAACTTTCTCTCTCCTGAATTATCCATGCATGCATTAATAAAAATTTAAGTTTTAGGTCACACCATTTGAATCCATTGCCATCTGGGTGCCCGAGTGTCTCTGCTGGGCTGGAAGTCCTGCCTCCAGGACCCCATCCCCGGGGTCTTCACAGGACTTACCAAAAAAAAAAGATTTTCCCTCGTCCTCATCAGCTCTTTTATCCCAAATCATGTGGGCTATTCCTTTCACCAATGAAGTTTACCTTTACCAAGCATGACTGGTCTAAAAGGAAAAAAAAGAGGGGGGTTACAGCATATTTGCCATCTATATCTTTTTTCTCCTTCCTTTCCCCCTTCTTGTCTTCAAGCGTTCTGTCCCATATCATCTAAGAGAGCCTTTAAATGTAATCCACGAACATATGTGGCTACCGATGTAGGCGCACAAGTGTCTGTGCACACCACATCATTGTCAGTCTAATTTCAGTCTGAAATAGATACAATATCTAGTTGTATAGTGTCATCTCCTCCATCATAGATAACCCCCCTTTTTTCTTAATACCTTACAAACCCTCTTCAAGCCCTTCATGTTAATCCTCTATATTTAACCTAGTTTTTACTCATTCCTTAACTCCTCACAAAGCAAAACATTCTCCCCAGCCCAGCCAGATGCCAACCAGCCCCCAAAGTGAAAAGACAGACTCTCAGCATGAAAAGAAACCGTCAGTCTGATGGTATTGATTTGCTCTTGGTGACCCTTCTGCCCTTGTGTCCCTGTACCATGGACTTTTGCTTGCTACCAAGGTTGGTTCCTGAGAAATCCCCCACTTGAGGACATTTCCTGTTACGGTACTCTTGGGAGCCATCCTACCTAGACTGCACAGCTTGAAACTGTGCACTGGATCTTACCCTTTCCCTGTCTATTTCAAAGAGTTAGAGGACATATAAATTTCATTT
Organism: Crocidura indochinensis; assembly: GCA_004027635.1. Classification (NCBI taxonomy): domain Eukaryota; kingdom Metazoa; phylum Chordata; class Mammalia; order Eulipotyphla; family Soricidae; genus Crocidura; species Crocidura indochinensis. The sequence continues at coordinate 982 of PVKC010035677.1, read as the reverse complement.
GAATATTTCATTTAGGTACTCCCCTTTAATAGGCATAACCATTATTGAACACTCATATAGCAGCAATTTACCCTATCCTCGGGTTCCATTCAATATACTAGTAGTATACTGGTATACTATATACCACATTATATATACTAGTGTACTGCTGCAGACCTAATATGATCTCTAAGCAAAACTTAGTGGGTTTATTTCCACTGGGAAATCAAGCGGGAGCATGAGCGGACAAATATGAAATATGAATTATGAAATATGAAATGAAATAAATGAAACCACACAAAATTACATGGTGAAACAAGTGGCGAGGGAGAGGCCAGAGTTTATTTTTTACATGACCCTTATTTATAGGCAGGGTTCAGGAATGCAGAGGGCGTAGCCAGGGAGAAAAGGGGAATGAACCAATGAGATCAGAGCTAGAATTAGCATATGAAGTGACTAACAGACGTTTCTGTTTTGGGTAAGGAGAAACCCAGGTACCTTTAAGGAGATGGGAGGAGAGAGACAATTCACAAAGAGCTGGTCAGCGGGAGACTTGGCAGTTTTTCTGTACTGTATTTTCTTTGTCTGAGGAAAGCCTGAATTAGAGAGAGCAGGGTCACAGTCACTTTGAAATAATGAACAGAAACATCGCTAGCAATCCATGCAAAGGATCCATGAATTATAGACCTCTAAGCGGGCTTTCTAGCTGTTTCTTGGAAGAAAAAGTTAGACCGCACCAGGAAAGCCAGGGAGGCAATTTTGATGCATGCCCCCCTAAGTGGGGGGTAACAGTGTACTATATATACTAGTGTACTACAAATGCTAGTATACTCCAGTATACTAGTAGACAAATCTCTGTTCAGAGTTCATGTAAACAAAATGCTCTGGGGACTGTTGGTTTTGACACCTCGCCCCCCCATACGCACTAGTAACTCCCTCTGACACTGTCCCTTTTTACATAAGCGCATCAAAATGGGAAAAGTCAACAGTTGCAAACATGTTC